>JBCFXI010000695.1:0-118532 GCA_038496175.1 Ampulex compressa
GGCGCAACTAACTTGCACTCGGTCGTAAGATAGGTCTCAAGTTTTGGCACGCGCGCGCTACCGCACGTCGCTCTCCGCTACAATTGAGGCAGCCGCGTTTGGCCTGGCTTTTCGCAAGGCTCCGCGTAGTGTAAGGGGTTAAGCGGATCTCCGCTATCTTAGAGAGCTCGATGACCTTCGTCTTAGTTCCCGCCAGAGGTTTCACCATCCGTGTGGCTAGAGCTGCCGTCTTCGATCCATAATGGGAGAGGGGCCACAGCTACCGGTGCAAGGGCTGGGGTCCGGACCACTTCCTTGTGCGGATCAGTCTTAGGTCTACCCGCCCGAGGGACTGGCGCGAGTGAGTCCCGTTTCCCTGTCGGCCTCACTGTTGTCGACTTGGTATTCTTCACCTTTATCCGAGGCCGAGACGAGTCGCTTGACGAAGACCAGAGAATGTCGCGACATTTCGTCCCTCCTCCCCTTCGATAACTTCTTAATATTTTAGGTACAATGAGCCACTATGGTGGCTTTCGTGGATGTCATCTCTCAAAATGACGCGCCACTTTAGTGGCTTTCGCGGATGTCATCTCGGAGAACGACGCGCCACTATAGTGGATCTCGCGGATGTCATCTTTCAGAACATTGCGCCACTACAGCGGCTCATTCTAGTAGCTCATTCACTCACCGTTTGAATTAAATAGTCGTCTTTATATACATTGCTTTAAACCTTTCGTGTTTTCGCATCGATTTGAACCAATGTTAACAGTTGTAACGATTTTACAAAGTGTGCTGCAAAAAAAATTCAAAGCAGTTAGGGAGAATAAGTATGAAGAATTCTACTAGAAAAGTGGTAACATATTATGCTGATTGTATTGCTTCATTTTATTTTGCATAGAGTACTTCAATGCGATTCATCGCAATATGCACTGCTGAAATGCATATTTCTCACGCGTTAATAAAATTATTTTGATATGTTCTATATGTCATTAATTTTTTCAAACCATTATAATAACAATAGTATTATTGAAAAATGTATCACTATCGATATTTATTCTGATTATGTACTTTTATTATTGGTCGCATCGCCGGTCACTGGTGACGCCCGCGGCAGCTAACGTATTAAACTTAGTTCGTGTCAGACTCTGCAGTCCCGGGTAATAGCCTCGCGCAAAATTCTGCCATATCTAAAAGGTTGAATGCAGCAAATTTGCCCTCTATGAAGATAGCAACTTTCTGCAATAGGAGCGCAGTGGACCAAGCCGTTGCTGCCTCCTCCACTCCCTGCCCGTCTTGGCCATTTGATCGCGCTGGGGCGTCCGATGAGGCACCGTAGACCTCCGAGGTGGGGGTGGTGGAGTTATACTTCTCTCGCTCCATTCGCGCTCCCAGCTTTGGGGCTTGTCGGGTTATCTCATCGCAAGGGAGATTTCCGCCACGTAGTTTTTGAGACTTCCTTTTTCTCTGCGGCAACCAGCTGCTCCCTGAGGCTGTCTACCTCCGTCTGGAGACGGAGGATTTCCTACTGGAGAGACTCACTTGAGCCCGCTGTTCGGTTCAGCAGCTCAAGCACAGCAACGCGGGTGGATCTTGCAGCAAGCCGCAGGTGGTGCACAAAGTCTCACCTCAGGTTGCTAGACTTGAGGGAGAACCGCTCCACGATCGCCATTTAATCCACGATCCAGCACCCTAAGTCTCCTGCAAGGAGCTGCACCATCTCTGCCTGCAAGGTGGTATCTACAGGAAACGCCTCGCGAGAGGCCTGGCTGAACTCTGCCGCTGGGCCCTCCGTTGATGCGATCAGTAGCTGTAGAGACGTCCGCAACAAAAAACACAATTCTCGGCGATTCACAGGGGCGCGTCTTGACCGATTTGGCTCCTGCTAAGGCGGCCCTGTTATTAATCGTTGCCTCCTTTACAAAACCGAACGATCGACTGACTTAAAATGATATTCTCACAAATGGACGGGAACTCAAGGCACTCGACTACTCTCTCCGTGTCGCTGTGACCGCAGCCAACTGCGTCGTCGCATGGCAGCCCTTCGGAGCTGACCGTCTCATGGCTCGATAGTCTGCTATCCATCGGATATTTCCCGCCCCGAAACTTTCACCTCGTCTACTTCCCTGCCATCTACTACTTTTTGGTTTGTTACTTTGTTCATCCTCATATCTGATCTTACGAGTGTGGTCGGAATGAAAGTCCGCGTGGGTAGAGCCGTCTTACTCAGGTAAGCCTGCTTACTCCAGGTTGTCGGCAGGTGCCCCGGAGGGATCGTTTGCGACTTAATAATTTTAGGTCCTAGCACTTGCAATTTTACGTGCTTGACTTGAAACGTTGATGCATTTTTAGTTTAATCTCTCCCATGGACCTGTCTGACATGGTAGTACATGCTATGAGTTTTTGCCCCAGCTGGCATAGACCCATTGATCATTGACACAGAGAAACCCTTTCACCACGACAAGATGGTGCAACACGAGAGGGGTTTTCTTCCCTCCTGCCTCTGTTCGTGGATTACTTAATCTAAACAAAATTTAACGTTTAACTGTCAGCTTGCTCATCCATCCGAACGTTTTGCTGTGAGCATAGGTAACTATGACGCATTGTTTATACGCCAGCGCGAAAATATAGTTTTTTCGAGTACATATATGCCCCCTTAGTGGATAAAGTGCCACATCGTTCTTATTGAACCGGCTCATTGATGTCGACAACGGATTTCTTACACCGACTTCCAATAATTATTTCTAGCTTCTGCATACGTTGAGAAATAGAAGCGCATCCTTCGTTGAAGAATTGAGCAGCAATATATGATGTTATTCTAATTATTTTTAATCTTAGAATTCAGATGTTTTGGAGCTGAACGCGATGCGGTGGAATTAAAACTTTTATTTGCATGATACGTGTCGCCATTCAAGCATCTCTGGAGTCACTTATTCTTCGATAAATCTTTACAAAGCAGAAGAATATGTTTCTGGACTACTGAATCTAGTAAGGGAGGGTGTTTAAATAAATCAAAATTTGCTCCAATAGCTTTATCTTTCTACCAATTGTACGAACTGTCTTCGCCCCCCGGGCAGTATTTATGGTGGGAATTTTTGACCATATAGTGCAAGTATTAATAAGTGATCATTATAGTTTTTTTTTATGTCCTTAAGACTATTCACGATTTTTTGGATAGTTTAACCGTAGTAAGTAGTCAGCTTTTTCGATCAAGGTATCGGTCGGGTTGTCTTTTTCACCGAGTTTATGCGTTTTCTGACATAGTGACCCCTCTTTTCTCCTCTTACTCGATTATGGTTAATAAATGAAGTAGTTGATGGTCTTCTTTTTAAAACTATCAATTACTTTATGCATTTTCTTTACATTTCTAAGGCGAGTGCACATTTTTTTTTTTTTGACGTGATCGATACATTAAATTTTTGTCACTTAATATTCATCGCCATACGGATTCCTACCTAAAACACGTGTTGCACATTCGAGAATCCCAACGCCACTCGGCACACCCGTCACGGTGAGAGGCTGTAACTTCCCCAATTTTTCAAAATTGATTTTGACAATTTGGAATCGTATTCTTGGATAGTTGAACTAATATTTGATGCAAAAGAAATGCATTTTATGAACCGTCTACATGTATCTCTTCCCTTAAGAAGTTGCACGCGTTTTCGGTAATCTGAGCTAAGAATACAACGGTAAGTGCAACGTTAGCTAACAACGGAATAACGTGGCACACCATTTCACAGAGATTACCGCATTTTGGTGGATTATGGGAAATTCGATGTAGGAAATATCACCTGACACATTGCTTTCGTACGAAACGTCACTGACCAAGAGCTACAATAATGATAGAGGCTGCGACTCCTACGCGGGAGATCCGAGTTCGAATCCCGCTCATCACCTCTGTTTTTTCAATGTGATATGTATTTTGGTGGTTTGGAACCCACCTTAAACAAAAGGTCCTAGGCCAATTGACCTTAGCAGTCGGTACCGAAAATTAATTAAACAAGAAAATCCATGATATACATTCTAAAGTACTCTCCTAAATGCAAATGCACTGCTCCTATGCCTATGCTATCTATCTCAGACCCAGCTTAATGTGTAATATGGCACACAATACAATACGTGGATGACTCTTCGGTTTAACCATTAAAATGCTTATTGGTGAGATGTTGCTGATAAAAATGAGACCAAACACGATATAATTTAATTTGCAAACTGAATAGATCAATATAAAACTGACGTCCAATCACTCCTCCGTCAGCTGACCCCAACGATTTACAATCACTCACACCTAGCCATTTCCTCATCGACGAGAAACTAATGCGTATACCATACTACAACTATGCAGCTACACCAAATTGTGGATTACTAGCATGGTAACACGTTCAACAAATGCAGAAGTACTTATGGAGCAGATAAAATAAATATTATTTGCAGTAACAAATCGCATGGACGAAATGATACACGGCAAAACTTCCAGACATCGCAATCGGTACTTCAATTATCTTGAGCTAAGACAACCCACCACTGTTGCAGTGGCCTCTTGGAAGAATCATCGTGGTCCATCCACGAGACAACGGAACAGTCCGCGTGAGTACGATCAGAACAGCGCATGGTGAATACAAGCAAATGCATCAAATTCATAGCATTACTATCGCTGTACGATGTACCATAACTTACGTAACTCATCGCTCATATGTGCTCGATTAGGCTATATCCACGAACTTAGTAAAAAGTAGTAGATTGAGATATATTATATCATAGTATGTAATATAGAGTTAGTAACACGCGTTTACCTGTTATCCTATATCTTATTATCTTAACTGTATTTAGTCACATTTTTTTGTACTATTTTGAATTATAGAGAGTTCAAAGGGGGACAGGAGGCATGTTCAGTCCAGAGGACCAAACGCGGTTGGACAAACAAAGGCAGAGACAGAGAGGAACGCCAGCGGATTACTTTATGGCTTCAAGAATAGAACCATTAGCGGATCTCTGCATAATCTCAGAGTTAAGCAATAAAACATTTGGTACTCCTCAGGCTTAAGTGTGGCACTCTGGCCATTAATAGCATATATCTTGCTATTGTTTGAGTCATGTACAATTTTCGAAGAATGGTCAGAAAAGGCAGTCTGAAAAGGCCATCAGAAAAAGCAGACCAACAGGGAGATGCAGCTCAACCAATCAAAGTGAAAAAGCCGCACGGAAACCCCAAAAAACGATAGAAAATTCACGATTGATGGAACAACTCCTAAACCTCGCCCGAGAAGGTGAACGAAACCCCTTCTTGTGTGACCAAATCTTCTTAACAATTTATTTAAATCCTACGAAAAGCATAGAACACGTAATAAAGAACACGGGTGGGTTCGTTGATTTCAATATAATCACGGGTACTCCTTATCGAACTCACCAAGAGCACTCAACGCATCAATTTATATATACGACAATGTTAGTAAATTATTATTACTCTAACAATCAGTGGTCGTCGCTTTCCAGCATTTCAACTTGCCTTGACCAAACACCATGAACTTTACGTTCCAGGCATCGTCACGTATAATTATTAAATTTACGGGACATAACAACGGGATCTTGAAAATTACTAACCACGTAAGTATGATGATTGCCCATGATTTTTTTCACAGGTGTTGTGCATAAGCTTTTGGTGCAGAAGTGTTTTTGTATCTTGTTACGTAAAAATGCATGAACAAGGAAAATGATACGTATCATATCTTATGAAATAAGTACTTTATCTCAAATTTGAATGAAGGAAAAATAACTGTTTTACTATTTCTGATATACATTTTATTCTCATGACTGTAACAATGTTGTCTGCATTAGAAAATAGCATTTCGTTAAATTTCATATCGTGATTTGACAATATTAAGCAGGGACACAAAAGCCAACATCCTCAGCGATACCATACGGCTAAAAATGTCGAGCTATCATATGTACGTGTAATTGCTTCGGTTAATTGTTTCGTTGTCTTAAAATCATTATTTAAAGATGACATTTCAATCGAATGTTGCAAACGTCACTGATGCAAAAAGCCCATATTTTGTCTAGTATACTCTCTTACACAATATACTCTTAGCTTCATATCGATCAATCTTTTTAAAATGTTGCCAAAGAAAATTTTTATTCCATTGTTATCTTTCTATTGTAATCTCAGTGTCATTTTGCTTTATTAAAATATTTTATTACATCGGGCACATTTTTATGGAATTCGTGCTCTTATTTCTCAAGTTATTATTAATAGATTCTTATAATAAATTCATTAGGTAAATACCAATGATCATATTTTGTTCAAGGGAAAATGTGAAAATGATCTTCACCAACTGGAATTTACCGCAGGATCAAAACCAAAACATTTTTCTTTGCCTTGTCATACTAGCGGTCTAAAGTAGTTTAAGAATCATAGTTTTATATTCTTTTTCGGTAAAGTAAATGTTAAATGTAGATATTTTTTTTAAATATTGCGTAGAAATTTTCATCATTAAATATGAAGTAACACAGACACTATAAAATTTATCTATAATTTTAATCATACAGTAAGAAATACTGCAAATTTTGTTTTGCTTATACACTCACACATACATGTTACGTACAAACAGAGTAATTTATCAAAATTTTTTCCATTGCTCGGTGATTATTAACAATTGCAAAAAATCTCCGGTAAAAGTGAATTTCTTTCGTCATTCTATACCTTTCTCCATAGTCGATTGTAATATAGATTCCGTGGATGATTAAACATTTTTTTACCGAATAGTCGAATACATAATCAGTTATTTTTTATTTATAACGAGTAAAATGAGGTTTTCAATATTTTCAATTTTGATAACATCATACCTTTTCGATCTTTAGTATTTTTTCAGGAATTTCGCCGAAAATCTCTTTATTTTCTTTAATTCTTATTATAAACATATGTTCCTATATACTTATGATTTTTTCGTTTTTGAAAATTTAACATATCGATTTGATAATTAACTCCTGTCATCTTTTGTAAATCATCCATCGTATTTTTAAATAAAACGAACATTCATATAATACGATGTGCAGAATTACGATATGGAAAGCATCAATGTCTTTCGCACTACAACGATAATTGAGTCATGAAACCTTTTTTTGGATTTTTAACGTTATTCTGAATACCTCCTGATGGAAGAACGTACAAATTTTCGGGAGCGCGCTTAAAATCGGGTTGCGGGAGCTACGACTTCTACAGAATCAATCGGGTCAAAAATGCCAACCAGGACCAGAATTACCTAAAAGGGATTAATTTCGTCTCTCGTTTGCATTTTCGGCCCGATTAATTACGTAGGAAATCCAACGTGGTTCCCCCGACCGGATGTTAAACATGCTCCCAAGAATTTGTACGGCCCTATTTAAAGGAAACATAATTTACCCCCTTTCGATCAGGTTTATTCTCTATAATTACAAGTTCCAAATTAGGTTGGCTGATTCTTCTCAATTTTCAGTCAAATTGGAGATTTTTAAATAACTAAATGTGGTTGCAATTATATCATGTTTAGTCTCAGTTTGATTGGTAAAATTTTACCAATATGTTAAAAAAAAACGTTTTAGATAAAAAAAGAAAAATAATAAAAGTCATATTATTGCTGTGAGAATGAATTAAGGGACACATGGCTTAAGGTGTAGTTATGAGGAGAGAAACACGATTTGAGTTATATTTGCAAGGAGGAAGACACGATTAGATTGACCAGCAAGCTGACAAGAAAGAGTCACTACATATTCAACTAATAACGTAGAAATATAAGCTTGCATTACCGATCTATGGGTAGACGGCAAGTACAGTTGACTGAATGATTCATCAGTAAATATGGTCGTAATTATATCTTGTTTGGTCTCATTTTTATCGGACAAATCTCACCAATAAGCATTTTATTGTAAAAAACAATTAATATAAAAAAGTTGTAGTATTATGTTAGATAATGTTAAATCGAAGAGTCATCCACGTATCGTATTGTGTGCCATATTACACAGTAGGATGGGTCTGAGATAGATAGCATAGGCATAGGAGCAGTGCATTTGCATTTAAGGAGAGTACATTAGAATGTATATCATGGATATTCTTTTTTAATTAATTTTGTTGGCAGCGACTACTAAGGTCTAGGATCTACTGTATTAAGGTGGATTTTGAACCACTAGAACTATAGTATACATATCGCATGGAAAAACAAGAGATAACGGGCAGGATTCGAATTCGCGTGGAAGTTCGAGCCTCTATCCACTACGCCATCGTAGCTCTATGATTTTTCTCTATCGAGTTCTGACCAGATCCGGATCACACTCCCGCGTCGTTGGCGGGACAACAGTCCATTAACCACCGAAAGTTATCTACTATCCACAGTTATCAAATGTAGCTGGGAGTTATTAACACTTATCAGTAAATGTGATCAATTTCATTGAATTATTCACTTTGACCATATATACACATACAAATACACGTACACACGCAACACATTCTTTATAATATCGATAAAATAAAAAAAAAATGTTAAATGTAGTAAAATGTTTCCATGTCTTGCTAAACGTAGTGCCATAATATTAATCTCTTTATTCATATTTTCACTAAAAAGAAAAAGCTATTGACACAGCTGTCGAATTTGTCACTAGATTTATGATCTGCATACAGATGATACACGATTTTTTTCTTTACACGTTTATGTTTGTATTTAATAATACAGCCTTATTATTTATGGATAAATATTAGTTATTCGGTGAGAACAGTAAAAATAGAAAAAAACTATAGAGCTCTTTATCGTTCTGCATATGAATTGTGGTCAATAACTTTGAATAAGTACATGAAATAAATTTATAAATAATATTTTGACACTTGTGTTTGTAAATTATTATATTTCCAGTTTAGAATGATGTCGTTATGCATGTTTAAGAATGTCAAGAAAAATGTTTGCTGAAATTAATAGCGTGGTACATGATCACAAATAAGAATAAAACTAACGAGCACAAAACAAATATTCAATAAGACGAAATTTTTAAGAAATATAAACAAATATTTTAATTACAATATTCAAAGTAGGAATTACGTTTACATTTTAGATAGTGGAAGTATCGTGCTTGATTGTAAAACAATTATTCGTATAATAACAATATTGATTGCTTTACTATACCTATCTATATCATACTATCACTTTATTTATTTATATCTTCTGGTTTATCCGTCTCACTTGCTGCTTTCATTTGCTGATCCCTTTCACTTTCCCCAAGAGTATTCAAATTGCTTGGATCCTCTTGATTACTACCATCTAATGCAGCACATAAAAAGACTTACTAACTTAAAAAATGTATAACTCTACAAATCTAAGATAGTCAGCTTAATGTTGAATGCTGTTACTCAAAAATGCATTTACAAAACATACCTACTATGAACACATAGATGCAAGTATAAGTTAAAGCAAAATGTATTTTACGACATGACATTACTACTTGATTAATAATATTACTTAATAGAATGCTATGATGAAATTTAATATATATGTGTAATAATATTATTGTATGTTTATTAATAGAAAAACAAATTTTTATATAATTTGCCTAATCATGAGAATTACACGTCGAAAAAACGGTTATTTTACTATCAAATTGTTATAACATTTATGTATACATATAAAAAGGCAGATTCTAATTCAGTATGATATAACGTTTTTACCAAAATCTATGCTATTAATAAAATAAGACACTAAGTATTGTAGTGACATAAATTTTCATATCTAGTGGAAAATAGTTACATGAAAAAATATATTACGAACTTTTTTCATGATTAGGCAAATTACATAAAAATTAGACTGTGTATTTGCAACATTACCCAGCATTAAGTTCAATAAACGTTAATATATTCTGCGAATTACCAGGTAGATTATTACTAGGATCCACAACATCCTCCATATCTATGCCCTCAGCGTTTGTCTCGTTTCGTATGGCATTATTCTCTTGCCTCGTGCTCGTTTCAACTGAAAGGCATGTAAACTAAATTACCATACTAAATAAATGAATTCGGCAATATTTCTGAAATATTTTAATTACATTTTATTACACAAAGTATATAGGATAACGATGATGAATGTTCTTATAACAATTTTACAAATCATTCGTATCTTGCCATCTTAGCTACCCACACATGTGTTAATAAAAATTGACTTATCCACCTACAACTTTTTAAATTAACATTACATGTTTAAACACTTTGCACATATCACTATAATTTGTTTACCTTACAAAAACTGACAACCGTAATAAACACTATACTTTTTACCTACAAATTGTGAATAAAGTACACATTGCTTATTTTAAATACACATTGTAGGTAACATAGTGAATACTTTCAGGCTAATTAAAAAACTATCTACACCTATTGGAATAGGTTAAAAATAAATATCCATATTTAAGCAAGTAACTTTAAACCAAGTACGCAACTGTTAATATATTTAAGATTTTGTACAAATGACAGATCGTGAGATGTAAGCAACAGCACTGAAAAATTCATTGATAAGACCATCATTACAAATGATTATAAATTTTTCACCGTGGCAGATTTGAACATTTTATTTAACTTAACATTTTCAAGGAAAAATAAAAAGTACATAATAGTATATATGTACAACACAGGACAATTAATCTTTGTCCTTTACGCTGTTAAGTTTGTCAAATACTCAAATAATCCTTAAAATTTAAAACCTAATGTGATTATTTTAATGTGGCACGTATGAATGAGATTTTACTTACATACTTTTATTGATCAATGAGAATTGAATGAATTCTGTATTAATATTGTTTTAACGAATAATCCAATAAAGTAATACCACTCAATACTCACAATAAATGACAAAAAAAACCTAGCACTTTTTATATAAGTTTATTGCATATATATTTCCCTATTTTTTTGGCAGTTTTCTTTTCTCCTGTAAATGGAGAAAAGCCTCGCTACCTTTTAATGTAGTTACAGAGAAGCGAGGGAGTAGTCGTACTGCACCAGGTGGATCTGGTGGTAGAATTTGAATTCCATGATACTTCAAACCACGCTGACCAGCTACGGATACTCTTACGGCAGACTCCGGAACAGGCTCCAACTGAGTCTTGTTAATGCCCATTCTTGTTGCTAAACGAGTAAACCCCCAGAATATCTTGTAATACTAAATACTTTCCAACGAGGACACATAAAAGGAAGTACACGTGATTATTCTGCCATACTTAACCACATCAAATTAATATTATCGGAATGCTGCCAATATCTTAAAGCATAGAATGAAATTCTTATCATCTAAGTGGAAAAAGTTGCGTTTGAGATTAGGAAGCGAAAAATAATTTTTTAATATATTTAATAATGATACTTGCCCCAAGTTGATTTTTATGCTGAGTCTAAGATTTAATCTATCATATGAAATTTGTGTTTATGAATTTTGCAACTTTTTTCAATCATATCACATGGTATTATGCTATATTCAAAGCAAAGGATTATTATTAAATATAATAAAAGTTGATTAGTGTATACAGAAACATTTAAAAAATTACAACTTACGCTGCTGATTAAGTTCTAACTTCTTTACAGGAACTATGTTACAGCTGAGCTTCAGTTTTGCCAGTTCAACTGTCATCTAGAAATCATTTCCTTTATAGTATTAAACAAGTTGTACATATTTATACTTATATATATGCATAACAAGTTATACATATGCGTATACGTAGTTATACGTATACTCTGAATAACAGACATTAATATATCAATGTTTTAAAGAGTTTGGACATACCATTTCTACTTCTTCTTGAAGTTTTTTGTTTTCGTCTCGTTTCACATTTAACTGTGTGTTGATAGTATCCTTTTCCAGTCGTAATGTTTCCAAAGTAGCAGTCTTGGTTGCATCCAATTTATTCAAAGAATCTAATTCACTTTTACACATTGTCAGAGAATCTTCTAATTCATCGTTTTTTTTTTTTAAGTCTATTTGCTGTTCTAAACGAACGTGCAAAGAAGCTACTTCATCCTCCGTATGTTTATACCTTTGTTCTAAAGTACCACGTAGGGTTACACATTGATCTCTTTCTTCCGCACTAAACAAGATAAGTATTTCATTAGATATTAGACATTAGTTACAGATATTAAAAATACGTAGATAAATACAAAAAGACACAGATAAACTATTCGCATAACTACATAGATCTATTATTTATCAGCTGTCACTATCTAAGAAATATCCTATGATAAACATAGACATTTTAAACAAAATTTGAATGAAATAAAATTGATTCTGTTATTCGTTACATTACAAACATTTTACCATGATTAAATAATGTATAAATTTGTATGCATATGCTTTAAACTTTACAGATCACGCTTCTAAAAACTATAATTGTACCACAATTTACACATTAACTATAACTACTACGTTCAGCATGGTATATACACTAAAATGAATTACAAAATAAACATCCACTTTTATCCTGGTTTTACGGTATAAGTCAACAGAGAGTAGACAGCATCTTAAATGATAAATATAGACAATCCATTATCGCACAAAAATACCTGATTTTAAGTTCTTCGTTCAATTCATCGATCTGCTTAACTAATTCAAGATTTTCTGAGGATAACGTCCACCAGTTACAAATAAGCATCAAGCAGGCAACAAGGAGTCCTCCGACAAGGAGGGGAGGACATCGGCCTCCTCCAACCCTCATGCTGTCAATTCCCATTACTTATCTATTTTTTTCCTGCTAGCAAACACACATGTGCCTTATTATTTTCGAACTATAGATATCACATAAATGAACACGCACGATGCTTCAGTTTCCTGGAGAAATAACATCCAACGACTTCGCCTCAGTGCTATTATAATCACTACTAGGATTTTCGAGTAAGGTTCGTATTTGCAATTAAAACGGCAAAAGCCGAATCGACCGGTTTAAGACACGCAGGCCTTTTGGGAATACGAGTCAGGATAGACCGTTTGATAGACACGGTAGTCGTGGGCGTGTTCCGATATCTACTATCGGTACCGACAACGATAGAAAAGCATTTAAAAAAGAAATACACGATGTCAGGCTGTACGTTGACACATTTTCTCCGGTGGTACTGGCAAACCAGTAACACAGCGCGTATGTAAAAGAGTTAAGGTGACGCATACATGGCATTCGACAAACTGACAACGGCTATCGAAGACGATTAACCATTATACTGCACGTAGCGATTGTCATAGTGTGGTAATGAAGCTGCACGTGTATAAGTAACAGGCAGCTAAGGATGGCGTTACGTATACGATAGAAAATCCTACGCGATGATCAAAGCTGAACCTTTACCCGACAGCTTACATCTCTGCATGCCGGCATGCAGTAGTATAGAGTGCGTTACGAAATCCACCTGCCAATCGAATCCTGCAAACGGTCCTGTAGATTTATTTCAATATAATGTATCGGGAGTTCAGAAAAGTAAGCGTAAAGAATAAAAATTAAAAAAATGTGTAAACAGCAATTTTCACGTGTGGTTAAAATAATAGAAAAGTTTATAAGCAACACGATGTTAAAGTATCATGTAAATTGCATTTAATTTAATAACTACAGGAAATTAACAGTGTGCCTAAACTTGAGTTTTTTTCTGTAAGAGAAAGATTATTCGTACTGTGATTGTTTACCATAATAAAATTGTTTTTCGACTGAAGTTTGCTCTGAAATGGGTCATTATACCTCCATAGCAAATTTTCGCCCATCGTCATCCAATTTTCTATTTTTGCTCTTTCTTTTATAATGTACACTATGCTCATCTTAACATCATTCAAGACCATCCATAACGTTATTTGAAATCTATATTAATTTAATTATCTGAGTATCTGTAATAATGACATTTGTGATACTTTGAAACACATTTTCATTTTAGTTCTCTGATACAATAAACAATTTTTGGCTGAATTTTGTATATTTTGTAGTACTAAATATTGTATAATATAATATTTGGTACTACAAAACTATATAATATTACAGCAAATTGATGCTAATTTTGTGGTATATTTAAACTTACTATCCTTTATGGTTCCAAATACAAATGCAAATTCTAAAAGTAACGATTTTCAAATCCACCTCCCACTACTTTTTCTGACATACGATCTGAAAGATATTAAACAGTTTGGATAATAATATAATTACGTGTATTTCAATTACATTCAGAAACTTTCATGCATGATAATGACGATCCATCAATTAGCAAATATTTTGGGAAAAAAAGGAATTTAATCCGTCTAATCGCTAGCGGTAATACTAAAATATATATTCTTTATTTTATACGTTATAATTATCCCTTGAACAAACATTGCAATTATTCTCAAAAAGATTTTCGTATTTCTAAGAATACGTCTGTCTTCCAAAATAATAGGGTATACGTCAAGCTTATGAAATTATACTTTTTGCGTAACTTTTTATCGTTTATTATCATCTTTCTGTACGAGTTTCTAAATTAACTGTTCATCAAACGTTTTAAACAAATAGTTACTTTACAGAGGTTGTGGCAAGAATTACAGAAACCATCGTATTTAATTATATATCTTCATAAACATGATCCAAATTGAAAAAGTTCGATATCTGGCAGATAAAATGAATGATGCTTCGAAATTCACGTACTTTGTTATATACTTATGTACGTACTTTACATGCTTATCCATGTAGTAGATTTGATTTTTAAAAAAGGCTGTATCAAAACGTCGAACAGACAAAATGAACTTAAGGCTAAAAAAAATTACCGCGTACCGTCTGAGATGCAGGATCTAGTTCCATAGAGTATAGGGCAACGGTTATAAGAAATGCATGCATATGAAGGCCACATTTATCGTGTTTTCTTTATTATATATATAATATATATTTACTTAACACTGTACCATCGAAGGGAATTCATAGCTGAATAGAGTGAAACATATCAGAAACGCGATTTCCAACTTAAACCAAAGGGTATTTGCATATGCGACGAACATGCGAATCGCATGATCGGTGCATGACGATCACGCCGAGAACATCGAAAATTTCTCCGATCGATCAATCCTACCATATAATATAAACATAAGTTGTACGCGATGAAAATAATCCGTCAGACGAACGACGTAACCTGGTCGCACGCTACGTTAGATTCGCTCTTTCACTGTTGCAGCAATATACCATCGTCTTTAAACTGGAATTACCAGTTTCTTTGTCCCTGTCTTGCCATGCTTCAGCGTACAGCGGACAATGTTTTGTCATTTACAACCGTAATATCCAAGAAACAAAACCGTTCGCGCATACGACGTGGTAGCTGTATTACATATTCTCATTCGTGCGGTAATGTTACCTTCAATCGATCAAATATAAACGGCCTTAGAATTTAATGCTCATTACAATCTGTGCCAGCATCGTCGTGTTAAAGGTAAAAATTCACCGCCATCGTCCAAGCGGGATCGTTAAAATCATCGAACGGTTGCCAGTAAATACCTCTCAATTCTGATTACACAGCTGTTCGCTAAAAACGCATTTGAACGAACGTTGAAAAATAATTTGCCGCTGCAACTGTAAACACATTTCTTGCAGCTCGGTTGCATGTATGTGTAGATATACGCTGTGTCGTGTAACGTGGTGCTCGAAGTACCACGAATTTTGTCGGACCTTTGTCGCAAAACATTTCGATCACCTAATATGAGCTTCTGTGTAAATACTTTCAGAAAATCTCGTATCGTGTCGTTCACTTACATTGAATTCAATCATCGTAAGATGTCAGTATTAATCTCGTGTATGAAGATTAAAATATTTTTCAAAATCTTAGCATTTAATTATAAATTATATAAACGTAATGCGAAACGACGTGGTACAGAGAAACATTTGTGGTTTATAATGATGAGAACGCGGGGCTGGCGAAGAGTGAATGTTTTACTCGTTACTGGTTGACTTTGTACGAAATTTCGAGAGTGCACGGTGAAACGGTTTCAACATCCGTTACATCCACGGTGCAATAATTTTTCTCTTTTTCGATTCTAACCGTACGTTACTTGAAATTCCACATGTGCTCGATGTATTCACGCGGCAAGTGTGCATGCATCCAACACGCGGACAGACATGACTTTATTTTATGACGTATAGAAACAGCGTTGTATCGTCAAAAATATCTGTTAAAAAATCTTTCGAAATATTTCTTCTGAGAAACATAGATTACTATTTGCGATTCGTTCCTCCCCTCAAAATTATATCCAGAGTTGGTGGAAACATTTGAATGTACAATTTTCTAAACATAGCGACAACGGGATGCTAATAATTTCTTTCTCGATTCGTGCGCACACAAATATTGTCTTTTTTAATCTGTTAATTACTTTCTCCGTCGATATGGTAGACTTATGCATTATGCATCTTCGCAAAGCCGCATGCTTGAAAACGATCTGATGGTGAAGCTCATTGCGCAAAGTACGTAATGAAACGGCCGATGTACTATGCTCTCCAGATAGTTACCTAGAAGAATATTAACGATACGTCATGGCAAATACGGGTATGCATCTTATGACCGTTGTCATTCATTCAATATCACGAAGTTGTTTACAGTAACACCGTTGATCCTTCAGCGATTATCCATTATTAAAAAAGTATGGTCTAATAGTACTGTTAACATATAACATAAAAATCGCATGTTGATACTATTTAAAGTATAACAGGATAATATTGCACTAGTCGGTCTAAGAGCAACCTGCGTTATTTCCCAAGCTGATTGCAATGCCTATTACGAATACCAGCGTGAGTAACGAAATTATACGGTGAAAGAACAATACCAACTCCATTACGCGTCACGGTCTTTCTTTTTATATGAATCGCAGATCCCGTGTGGCTTTCTTAATTACATCATATATTGATAGCTGATTACACTAGTAATAAAAAAATCATGTAACGAATTTACCAAGTAATGAAAGACAAAAAATATCCGACTGGAAATTATATTTTTTATTTTAGTATCTAACAAAAGTATAAGATGTGATAATGAACATTATGTGCTTCTATTGTATAGCGATTGTAAGTCAATATACTCCACGCCAAAATAAAATTTTACATATTTACAAAAACCATTTAACTGTTTACGTGCATCGGATCTGCGATTAGGTATTCTAAATTCGTAAATTTACTCGAATGATGAGTGAATGTCATTTTCTTCGGATGACTTATGTATATAAATTTGCCAAGTATACGAAAGATATGTACGAAAGAACGTAACATCACTAAATTTAGATCTATCGTCCGATTCGTAGATGTAGAACGTCGTGCATACGTGCACGTGTGTATGTGTGTGTGTGTGTGTCGTGTGGTGTGCGCGTGCGCGCGCGAGTGTTCGTTACAGTCTGTATAATTGTTTTTATCGAGGGTTTCGTCTTAATTTACGTAATAGCACTTCGTAATTTTGTCAACGAAAGTTGTTTTAGAACTGATGCCATGGCTGGTATCGGGACTATCGAAATATGAAGTGAAGTCGTATGTCCAATATCGTTATAGTTGTATGAAGTGCGATATAATCTATTCAACATAATACACGAATTTATGGGCGCATCGTATCGCTGGAATTGATCTCTCACACTTCGTTGCAGCAATAATTTGCCTACGCTTTTCTAATCCATATATTTTTCCTCTCTTTCACTTTTTTACTATGGCTCTCTCTTTCGCGCGCGCGCTTTCTCTCTGCCTCATTGTGCCCTTACATTCCCAATACGATTGCGCGCGTCGCAATCTTATTGACGTCGCGGTACTTTTAAACGCGTGGTAAATGTCTTATTCTTGTAGAAAAAGAGTGTAGTAAAATCATGGTCCGGTATCGCCGTTTGGCTTTCTTTTTCTTCAACATTTCATACAGCCGAATCACGTTCGAAAGGTTCGCGCTATACTTCTTTTTAGTCTAAGGTAGAAAAACTAATAACACCGAGTATCTAACTGATACATCGAATAATTCGAAATGAGTTTACGATCTTCTTTTGCGATTTGGTACTATCATATCCATGAAATCTCCTTGTTTTTTATTTCGAATACCGTAGAGAAAAGTATGAAAATAATAAGTGAGTATATGTGACTATTTGCTTTCGTTACTGCCAAGCAAGAGTTTTGCTTTCATCGACGGAAAGGTAACACGAAAATAATGCGTAATGGATGACCTTACATTTTTTTTCTGCCTCCTTCAAATTCGTGCAATCTATGACAACGCTCTGATATATTTACTATAGAATTCCTTTTTCAAACTATCACTGTTTAACTTTACATAGCTTCTTTGCACTTTATGCGCTCGCGAAGGGTATAACTCGTTACTGATTAATGGAAGGAATAATCTTGCAAGGTTAAAATCAATTCGAACTTAAATTGCATCGACTAAAATACTTTAAATACACACATTAAAATGACTATAGCAAGTAATTTGTACCCATCGTTCAAAAGTATACGACAGACAGATTATGACACTTTGACCTAACAGCAAAACAAATTTTATAAAAAAAATTTGGCATAGTTGTAGTTCAGTTAGTTTCTCAAAAATATATTTACAATGTAAGTACAGAATGCTCCTATCCGTGACGAATCAAATAACCAGTATTTCATATAAGAAATTCGTCTATATTTATTTATGGTTTTTATGATGTATTTAGGTATTACGTAAAAGATATAAATGCAGGAAGAATTATTTTACAAAACAAAATATTGTCTCGAGTATACATAACTTTTTAAGATATTTCACCTGCACAGTGTTTATATGCATAATCTAGTACTGTAATATACGCTAGTGTCATCTCCTGTCAGAAAAATTTACAAAACAAAATTATAGAACTAACAACTTATTGTTAGTTAATCGTATCCTCTCGTCGTACCAAATGACAAAAATATCTGTTATCCAAGCGATTGATTTGATTAATTTAAAAATGTATAATTCAGTTTCTTATTCATTTTTGCATGGTAGACGTTTTGCCATTCAGACGAGAAGTTACATCAAGCCCATACATTTAGTTAATAAAAAGCCGTTAGCTCTCGAAGCCATTCTAATTGAACGGATCTTGAATATTCCAGCTGCTAAAATGAAGTATCATCATTAATGTAAGATATAATGTGCTAAGCGTTCAGAACGCTATATTAATGCTTAAGCTATAAGCAAATAGCAGAAAATATGTATGGATAATCTGAAGTAAAATGTGCGCTTAAATTATTGCAATTTTAACGTAGTCCCCAAGCTCCAGAGAAAAATCATATCCGCAATGCATTTCCTGATTAATTTTCCCGGTCTCTGTCTTATAAAATCATAGCATATTTTGGGTAAGATATGATATTATGCTTGAAAATATTAGGGATAATGTATCTTTCCCCTATGCAATTATGCGCACTCGCCATATACTTTCTACATATCAATTAATTCTTTTCTATGCTAATTGTTTGACTTAGCATCGTGAAATTCAACTTTATGTCTATTGTAATATACCATAATTATAATATGTACTTTTCAAATAATTATTTCGTTGCCGTCTAAAAATATTTATAATTATTCTTGAAATTTTATTATTATTTCGAATATCAACATTGTTAAACCCAACTTTTATGATATTTGCAAAAGTGCATGTACGCAGCTTATTTAATGTATATTTTCTTACAAAATATCTCTCTATTACTAGTGAATGATTAAAACTATAAATAAAACTTTGCCTTACAAGCCTTTAAAAGATGCTTTTCTAAGTGCTCCTTTCTCTTAACGATTTGAAATTTGTTTCGTATTTGGCAGTAACAAAAGTAACCAAAATGAACTATAGCACCGACATTGTTTGCAAAAAGAGATGTTATAACAAAAATTTCCATTTGTTACACTTGCATCAAGCTAAAAATTTTTAATTACGATTCGGGTTGAACATAATGTTTGCTGCTTTATCACAAGATTTCTATGCAAAAATAAACAAGACATGCTCCAATTTTTTCCATTGTTTAAAATAAATATAAAAAATGCAATATGAAGGTTTTTAAAATATCACAAAAGTGAAAAATCATCTTCCGATTGACTTGACATGTATTTCTTTCATAATGGGATATGAAGAGAGTTTAATCGACGATACGATGAGCGTTTGTTTTAACTTTGTCGGTTTGAATAATGCAAGTGTAATCATCGTCGAAATTTTCTGCATCCATAGAAAACGCTATAAACATGGAAAAACTTGCTTAACTCCAAAATAACCACCTCGTCATTTATTAACTTCTCTTTACAGAAGAATCTCGCGGAGCCGCGAAGGAATAGGAGAACAACGATGAGTGAGAAACGCGGTACAGAAAGACCTTGTATTCGTACAAGACACTTAAAATACTTTTTAACCCTTATGTTTATACCTCAATCTAGCTATGGACACCTCTTCCGTCGTTCTTTGTCGCGCATTCATTCCTTTCATTTACTCGCATATCACATCGCTTACTCAAACAATACACTGTTTCATTATCGTTGTTAGGCGTGTGTACCAGCGGAAATTAAATAATGAGTAGCGTTGTTTGGGCATACGGGCTGTTAGAGGCCAAAGGAAAACAGGCTCACGAAAAGTTATCACTTCCTGTTTCCGGCTTCACTTTCTTCTGTGGAGAGTTTACTTGTGAGCGTATGTCTGTACCAGGTCTCTTTACCTGTGGGTTGCTTTTCACAGCTGTGGTTGGATCTGCTGATGTAAAAGTACTTTGTCATTTAAGCGGTTCAAATTATATAAAATACTTTTACTAGAGCAACACAGTATTTCTTGTTAACCAAAAAGTATTATTAAGGAGATTTAAGAAAATACACAGAAAAGATATCAATACACTGTGCATTGAATATATAATCATATATTAACTTTCATAGGTAGAAGCAGAATACTAACCTTGTAACCACCTAACTTGCGTCGCTGGTCCATATCCTTTATCGTTTCTCGCCGCTATTCTAAAGATTATGGCCGGTTTTGTAGTAGTATCCACATGAGCGGCACTGAGGGAACTATTAGTTACCGAACAAGAATTGTTCGAACCACAATAAACTCTAATAAAAGCTAACTGATTTGGTGTTGATAAAATTGTCCTTGGTTCTCCTTCATTATTTATCGCAGTACTAGCACTCCGTACTGCCAGATAAACAGAATATTCCAGAATAGGTCCAACGTTACTAGGTGGCGGTTCCCAAGAGATCTGTGCACCCTCAGCCGACTTTGATATTTTGATGGCACTGGGTGCACCAGGATATCCCGGAAGACATGTTTTGAATGCAGATACCTAAAACAGACAGAAAACAATGTATGCATAATTTTTTGCTCATAGTCCTATCCACGATCAAAACAAACCATGTTGAATAACGTTCTGCTAGTTTCATTACCTCACTCCAGGCACTTCGTCCACAACTATTCACAGCAGCAACTCTAAACTTATAAGCAGTTCCAGGCTCTAGTGCTATCTTAGTTCTTTCCTTAAAGATATCCATTGTTAACGGTTGTGATATATCTAAAGGCTCCTCACCCGGAAGGTAGTAATGCTGAACGGTAAAGCTAGTGTTCTTAATTACTCCTACGTCATACCATTCTACTTCCTTCTTTTCCTCTTCGTTCTAAAAATGGGGGTTTATCTAAAGGTCGACCGCATAAAAGTAATATACCAATACGGAAAGACACAAGAAGATGATACAACATAATACCTGCTCATTTTTAATCTTCATTGGTTGTTCCGCTGAACCTAATGCGGCAGTGGCCAGCGTCGTTAACGCCGTAGAATCAGCTTCATTATCTGATCTATTCTCGCCGGCCTTTTCCTGCTTTGTACCCTCGGTTTTTATAATATTTTCGTCCTTCACTTCCATCTTAACCGGACTCGGCAGCTTCTGCTGAACTTCTGGCTCCTTCTCGAGAACTGCAACACCATTGAGCGACGAGACGGATGTATCGGAAACTTTGTCCTGTTCCATCGACTCGTTGGATGGCTCTAATTTCATTTGTATCTCCGGAGTACCAATTGGCGTTGTTAATGACATATTTACACTTGTAGACGTTACGGACGAGTCGGTAACCATAGGCTCGTCAACATCTTCCGATTTTTCTATCGGGGAATTATCTTTGGAAAGTTCGATCGGTGCTTCCAGAGCTTCATCTTTAACTTTCTTACAATCCTCGTTGTCTTCGTGAGAAAGTTGCGATATACTATTCTCGGGTGAGACATGTTCCGCCTGTGGTGACTTTTCGATGTCAGAGGGATATGGATCAACAGCCATTGGCTTAACATCGTTATTTTCAATTTGCTCGGTTTCCTCGGCTTCCGTTGCTTCCGTACTGTCCGCTAAGGTCGTATCCTCTGGAACCACCTCTAACAAAGGCTGTACATTGGAAACTTCACTCTTTGCTTGAGTATCCTCGGACGATGGGGTGCCGATAATTTGCATCTCATTTTCACTTGGCATTTCTGGTTCGTTTGTCATTTCCATAGGTACTTCGTTTTCATTTGGATCGGGTTCCGTGACAGTTTCAGGCTCCATAGGAATTTCTTCGACGTTACTCATAGAGGCGGAAACATCGGGCACTGGATTTGACGATGTCTCCGTGTCATTCACAGAGGACTTCGCTACCTCAGCTTCTTCCACAGTTTCTACACCAATGTTCTCTTCCATGTCCACCGGCTCCGCCGCGGGCGATTCTTCGTTATTTTCGGCTGCCGGCTCCTCGTCTAAGTCTATTTTATCGTTATTTTCGTCTTCAGATAAGAGAATATCCGTTGGTCCATCCACTTGAGGTATTACAAAGTTTCCATCACCATCGACTTGCATAGGTTCGCCAGCAGTCATTTGTGATACCAATGCCGCCGCGGTTGTTGCCTCGTTACCGTTGCAATTATCTTCGACTTTTCCATCACCCCCAGTACCGTCATCTGTAGCTACCATAAAGGACAGGCCACCAGATGGTTCTTGGACTGGGTCTATCAAGCCTGCCTCTGCTGCCAGTGCAGCCAAGGCAGCATCCGTGGTCGCAGGACCATCAGATGTTGATGCTACGAAATTAAATAGTATTCATAAAATATTCTTATGATTTTATATTTTATTTATCTCTATACTTCTACATAATGATTACCTAATGAAGCCGATGGCTGTTTCTGTGATGGAACGAAAAGCATTTTACTCGTGTCTATTGCATCTGATGCACTTGATGTAGTAACTATTGAACTACTCGTAGGCATCAGCGTAACTGTTTTTGCTCCTATACCTCCAGACATCTGCAATGTTACAGGTTTTCCAGAGACTGTCACAGCCTCCTAAAGTATACAGAACAACTTATAATTTGTTTATGTTACATTATCTCTATTAAATCAATACTCACTGGTGTTTTTTGTATCTGTGGCATAGTAACAATCTGGCTTTTGCCAGGATTGAAAATTGCTTGCGGATTACCCTTAGTAGCAATAGTTACTGTTTTTGGAACGCCTCCTTGACCTGGTACTGTGATAGTTATAGGTTTTCCGGCAGTTCCACCACCCATTGCACCAGAAGAAACCACAATCATTTTTACTCCTTGTTGATTGGCCACGTGATTTGTCGCGGATAGAGGTAGAACGTTTACAGGAGTAGTAAGATTACCGGTTTGCCCACTACCAGCTTGGGATGTAGTAACAGCTTGTACTGCTCTTAAGCCAGAGCCTGTTGTAACTACTATTATCTGATTGGTACGACCCACTAATCCGCCATTTCCACCAGGTTTTGTAATCATTATGGTTTGTTTGCCACTAATATTTTGTCCTTTGCTCATTGCTACGATACTAGACGTTTTCATAGTTGTAAGAATTTTAGAACCTGCCACAGTGTTCGGGTTTACTAATCTTAGTATTGTTGGACCTTGGTTTAGAGGCTTTGCACCTGTGCCCTGTACTGCTTTTCCAGGAATCAAGCTTACTTTAGGTACGGTAGCCACCATACCCTGCCCCGTTTTAACAAGATGTACGATCTGTGGTTGTCCAGATATATTTTGACCTGGTTTTTGCAGTATAATTTGTTTACTTTGCTGGGGCGAAGTAGTACGCAAAACAGTTGCTCCAGGTGCAGCAAAACGTATCTGCTGGCCTGGTTGTACGTTTTTCATTCTAATCGTATTAGCAGTGGCTTGTGGAAGAATTGGTACATTATTCATACTTATTTTTGGCGTAGCAGCTGCAGCTGCTGCAAGCGCAGCTATTCCAGACATGGCAGGTGGCGTCTGTCCTGTAACTGTACTGTTAGGAGCTGCAGGTTGCTCTGTGGTAGTTGCCGCAGAAGTAACTAATGGTGAGCGGATCCTAATGAGATTTCCAGCCACTCTTGGAGTCACTGGACTTGCTGTTTTGGGTATTGTCTGTGCTGGTACTGTCTTTTGTACAGGGCTCTGTACTGTTGATTGAATGCGTACTGGTGTTGGTGCTATGGATGCCCTGGCAGATGTTGGCGTTATCGGAAGCGAAGCAACAGTAGTGACAGGAGGAGATGTAACAGGCACTGTTGTTGGTGCAGCAACTGCTGGTGTAGTAACCGGTGTACTTGATGCAGTGCTTACAGTAGGAAAAGTGCCAGTTGTTGCTGGAGGCATGTCATATTTCTGAATCTGTAGAATATAATATTGCGCAGATGGAGTTGCGGTCCAACTGACTTCCAATGTTTGCGTGGAAGCCCTAACCAACTGAACTCTAGATGGTGCAGGTGGTTTACTGACTTCTAGGTACCATAAATCCTTACAGCAAACCTATAATTAAGATTTCAGAGAGTCGTTGAGAAGGTCAAGTGCCACAGATATCAAGTTTATCTAGCAAAGTCTCACCCTGACCTGATTGTTCCAAGCTTTACGATAACCATCTCGACCAGACCATACGTATAGTCTACTATGCACTCCAACAGCACAATGGCCAGCACGGGCACGAGGTACATTTTCTTCAAGAGAATCAATTGTTAATTGTTCCCATGTAAGAGTTTCTGAAATTGTGATTAATTGCTTTAGATGATGATAATGAGTTATGGAGATTTTCATAAGCCATTTTACATAAATGCAATAGTTAATATTTGCACATGTATCAACTGATATCTTTAGACGCTGTTTACACAAGTATAAATTTTGTACATCAATTATATTTTGTCATTTCCTATAAAATATCTTGATCCACATATCATATACACAAAAATATAGTAATATACATAAAAATGAAGCATACAATTAAGAGGCCGAGCCCTAAGCAGCTTTTATTACACAAGATCTTTTTTTTTTGCAAATCCATTCTTTGTATTGTTGGATATTACAACGGCATTAAAATATATAGAAGAAAAAAATTAGCAAACTTAAATCTACAACTCACCTAGATTTAAACAAGCTAATGTACTTGTACATTTCCACTCTTTTTCATGTGTTGCAACTTTGACGTCATCTACAACTAGCGGTACCCATCCACCAAAAACATACATCCGATGACCAATCAATGTGGCAGTGTGGAGCGAACGCGGTAATGGAGTAGGACCATGAACCACTGGTTTATTCCAAGTCATCGAGTCAACATCCAGGAACCACAAGTCACCCAAACGACAACCGCTCATTCCACCGTAAATCA
The DNA here is from genome assembly GCA_038496175.1 of Ampulex compressa. NCBI lineage: Eukaryota > Metazoa > Arthropoda > Insecta > Hymenoptera > Ampulicidae > Ampulex > Ampulex compressa. The sequence continues at coordinate 25,546 of JBCFXI010000695.1, forward strand.
CTAGGCAAGACTTGCCTGTGGTGCGATCGGTATAAGCCACCCCAGTGTGAGATTCTCTCGGTGGTGGCGCATGTCCATGTGTTTGTGGTACATCCCAAACTGATGTACCATTTGGGAATAACTCAAGAGTATACAGATCATTTAAATACCTTGGTATATTATTTTTGGGATCATCACTATCATTGGCCAAACCTCCGAAAAGGAAGACCCTGTTACCGATAAGTGTAAAACTATGTCCTAAACGTGGACAAGGTGGAGGATCATTCCTAGGTGGCCTTGGTCTTAGCCTTTTCCATTCCCATCTACTCGCTTGGAGCTCATAAAGTTCATTGGAATACTTTCCATACTCTACCATTCCGCCAAACACCAAGATACGGGTACCATCGACGACAAAACCATATGCTGCACACCCCGGTGGAATATCACCTTTTGTTACTGGTACAAACCATTGGTTAATAGCTGTAAATATGTATTTTTGCATAAAACTTTAATGAAGGAGCAAAATGTGTTGGAAGCGTATGCAGAAATATACAGTAACTATAAAATGAATTTGCGTAAATATTATTCAGATAAAAAATTGATATAATACTATGTTGCAGTAAAACTTTTTCAAAATAATTTGTGATTTTTCAAAATGTTTATATACATACATTAAACAGATACATGCCAATTTTTGAAATTTTCCAAAGAATTATAAAGCAGGTCAAATTTATAATGTTGTATTGTACTGTCTGTAAAACTAAACATTATATTTGAATATGGAAGATACTTGTATCACAATTTGTTAATCATAATATTAATATAAAGATACTAACATCCATCACGATGGTTTTTTCTACCAAGTTCATAATTCTTTGCTTGGCAGAAAAAATTCTATTCCGTATACGTATCATGTACATTAAACAATTTCTCTTTTAGAGAACAAGAGACAAGATTTTATTACATAAACATTTGAAAGCAAAGCGCAAAATGCGCGCAACGTTACGCAGGCGCATAATTGCCGACAACGCAGCGCTGAAGAATTGCATTTATAACAGAGGAAGGCAGGCAAACATAAAGTGGAAGAAGGGGTGGTGAAATAGGCATGGAAGGAAAAAAAGCAAAAGAAAGGCGAAACGTGAACGTGGAATGACGGGAAACGCAGCGCGTTGTACACCGTGGTGGGGCGGCTAACGCAGCAATGGCCGCTCCCGCGCGTATAAACATGAAAAATGACAGACCGCGCCAATTTTCCCTGTGAAACTACCCTAAAATCTGGACAACAAAACTCAATAACACATTAACAATGACAGAGCATCCGAAGCACGAAACATGTATGGCCCTTGAGCATTTGACACGGGCAAATTTCAAATTTCTAATCAGATCCGGCCGGTGACCGTCTTGTCAACGTACGCCGCCATCTTGGATCGCGGGAATCGTGAGGAACGGCGCGCATGAAAGACGCACAGCAAAGAAGCAACGTACCTGTGTTGTAGACATGAAGCTCGTCAACGATACCCTCGTTTCCACCGCCGAAAACGACCATAAGGTCCTTAATAGCGACCGCCCTGTGCCCATGTCTGGGTCTTGGCTGAGGCCCGGTCGGATTTGTGATCCGCTTCCACTTTAACATGGGTGCCGCCATGATGACCGTCGATCACATCATTTTTTCATGCCGCGCGACTATGCACCACCGAGTTACCCTTAGAGGTGCAGGACGCTCGGTTATTTTGAAGATATTGCCGAGCCCCTTGTCCTAAAATCTGTCCACTGTTCCCCTGCAATCTCTTTAAGTTTCAACTGCTTAATCGAATTCGAAAGTTCGCACGCACTCGACGAAAACTTGCCACTCTCGATGCTTCTAACACCGTCGATACCGTACGTCTCGATTCTAACCTCCGTTACTCTGTCGCAGTCTGTATATATCCGATTCGAATTTAAACCCGACAGCGGGACCGTAGTGTAGGTAAGTACCAGCAATATTTTACGAATGGCTCCAATATCAAGAGTATTCTTCGCGATTGAGAAGGTGTCTGTAACCCAACACGTATACACAGAACGCACACTGTATATTTACGTGCACAATGTTTACGGCACTGGTTGCACGTCTTCTAGTATGCCCGCTCAGGGATTACCAATGCCCTAACCGCGTATATATTTTTCACGTTGCACAATCATTTTTTAGATCAAATAATTGTCGAACAGAGTTTTATTTCTGGTTAATCGTTCACTAATTTCCACGATGTATGTTGAAGTGATTTGAGCCTTGGCTCTTCGTAAATCGCGTCGAACCAGCGTAGAATAGGGCGGCAAATATTCACTGCGATCCGCTAACCTCAGAATATAACACGCGAATACACTCAACGTACGAATCAATTGAACACAAAAAAGCATTCAACGGTAAATTTGTTGTACTTCTCGAAAAAACTATTGAAAGCAATAGTTTGACGGCACGCACAAGCGGCCTCCACAATCCTTATCCACCATTGCACTCAACTTGCGTCGGTAACAATTCATGTGATACCAACCTGCACAGAGCTAGGGATTTCTGTGTGGATTTTATTATCGTATTGATATTTCTAACTACAATCTACATCGTGCTAAAAATGCTTCAAAATTTTAGCTCAGGAATGAGATTATTGGTACCCCTGATTTGTCTAGGTGACTTTGGAAACCTCCTACAAAAAAACTGATAAAATTCGAAAAGAAAGAGAAAAATAAATGCGATAGGACTGTAAGGGACAGGGACTAGAGATACAAACGATCGGAGTTAATATTTCCTGCTCGTTGAATTTATTTAGTAAAAACGCAATAACTCTTCGTGATTTTTTAAAAGCATGCATTATACACTAGAGTACACGATACTATTGACCGATGTTAAAATCTTGCTGAAACTTCAAAGAGAAATAAGAGTGCACGTTTCCTAAAAGAATCATTTTGCGAGTCCACTTTTCCCTCAGAACAAAATGCTATCTTGCTTTAACTTTTTAAAATATAAATATCATAATCATTACACGTTTCGTTCGAAATAATGAAACAAAACATTGCAATAGTTTTCCGATAAATAAAGTGAAATCAGTACCTCTACCGGAGAAGAAATAAAACACCAATAGGTCTACATTTATATTTTTTGGAGCCTCGGGTGCAGCAAGAAAATTTGTTTAACACAATTACTAGAGAAAAGCATAACAATTGTAACATCTACATTCAGAAAAATTAAACTGATCTCTTTCAATAAATGGGTTTTTTTTTATTATAAAACAAACATTTTTTTCTGTGAAGAAGATAGATTCATTTTTTATAATGTTCTAAGGAGCAATTGCAACATCGCAGAATTTAACATTATGCGTAATTGTTCAAAAAATATTTCGAATAAAATATAAAAAAATATTGTGCCTCCCTTTCAAACAACTTTGTGTAAAATCTATTAAATCTGTACCGCTTGAATACCACCATGGCTGCGCGATTTAGCGCCAGCATTGTTCCTTCTATTCTTATTCTACGGAAGCGATCTAAAACTGCTTTTCAACTTGTTCGAATAGAAGGTAAAATGAAACAGACGTCGATAATTTGATCCCATACAATTCTATATTTTTTTAATAAGTTTATTTATAATCCTTCTAAGATTTCTCTTTTTATATCCATTTATTAAACATTTAAAAATTACATATTTTATATTATTGTTATATACACGTAACTTTAGATAGAATTAATTTTCATTTTATCATTTTACAACTTTTTCTTTCAATTTTTTTTACATATCAATATACAAATGGGATATTTTGCTGCCCCCTTTCGCATCACCTACCTTTTTTTCTTTTTTTTTACAGGCGTCGACCTCTAAGATCATTAGCCTCATCACCTACCTTTCGACACATTTTACTTCTTGTAACACAATGCTGCCTGACAGTATCGTTACTGGAAGCAATATTAATGCCAAGAACGGCATCAGGATTAGTAAAATGTGTTGTTTGCTAGCTCTACATCCAAAATAAATGACACTCAGTCATTGTTAATGTAAACGTAAATCATATTTTTTCCGTGACTTCTACGTGGACTGGCATTTAGGTAGCTTTCTTCTTAGACATGACAGATTTGGTGAGTCCGATCTTACATTATCAGTAACTAAAGAATTAGCTATAGATGGCTACCAAATTTCGAGAAAAATATATATAGTTTAAGAGTCGACATATTCCGAGAATGAAACAATTCTTTTAAAAGAGGAAATACAATCTAACACTTCAAAACATATTTTCTTTTCATTAAATATTAATATAACTGTCCAAGAATATGTTCCGAAGGTTTTAAAATAAATTTAGAGAAATTGGGGAAAATAAAGCCTCTGAGTGTAATTCGTGCGTCAAGCGGCGTTGAGGCTCTGCAGCGTGCAGCAATTATTTTATATAGGAATCCGTATGATGATGAATTCCAAGTGGTAAAATGTTAGTGTATCGATCATTGAAAAAATACAATGGGCACTCGGCGTAAAAATGTAAAGAAAATGTGCAGACCCGGTAACAGGAAAGTGACAGATACTTTACTAAAAAGAGACGACTTATTATGGTTTGGCCGAAGAAATGTTAATAGTGTTGAATATACGAAAAAAAAAGTATGATAGTCACTTATTAACATTTGTGCTTTACCTACAAAAATCCAAAACATAAATACTGTCCGGTGAGCAAAGACAGCTGATGCAACTGATAGGAGTATAAAACTATTGGTGCAAATTTAGATTTGTTTAAACAACTTGTCCCACTCGATTCAACAATCCAGAAACGTATTGCTCTAATATATGAAAACGTATTCAAGGATAAGTTATTCCGGAGAGGTTTTAGGCAGGGATACGCAAAATGCAAATGAAAGTCTTAAAGGCCCACAGAAGTCATGAACAAACACCGAGTTGACTTTGAGGGCCTCGTGTGGAGAAATTAAGAAGCTTTGGAGAAACGAGCCCACGGCAACGAAATAGTGCCGTAGTATGGTCATTGGGCGCCAGCGCTAATTCCTCACTTTTCTGACATCTCAATGTATCTGGCTTGCTCTTACAGCACCTCTGTCGCTCTCAATGTATGTCGCTCGCTCTCAGTGCGTCTTTCTCGCTCTCAATGTATCTTACTCGCTCTTATTGTGCTTTGGCGGTCTCGCTCTCGTTTACAACGTTGCCAATGAAATATAAACTCAAGCAATTTCTGTCAAGCTTCTGTTGCCTCGATAGAATTTGCCGCACGGATCTGGTGTGGAGAACACTAAGTGGGCATTATTGTATACATAAATATATGATCGTAGATAATTATTACGCACATATTAAAATATCTTATATTAAATGAAAGTTAAGTAAAATGAAAAACAGCGAAAAGATTTTTTCTCGCTATAATTTTGGAAAAGAAGAACATACGTTGAAGGATATCTATAAAAGCACGAAATTATAAAAAAATTGTAGTCATGGATAATTTATATTTTAAGATTAATATTGGTCGATTCCATATTACATAAAATTGATTCCAGTAACGAAAAATATTCGGGCAGTAAAGGATTAAAATCAGCATGGACTTAATGATAGAAAAATAAAATATGTTTACATTAATGTTGTATATTTCAATTATATTTGTAAGTAACAGTGTCGTGCGCCAACATGGTGCCATTGTCAAAAAGGCCACTACTTGCTGGTGACATCCTATTGGTGTCGCGCGTAAAGCTATAAGCAAATCTGAATGATAAAACCTACCGGCGTCAAGCAAAAGGTCTTGATTATTTCGGCAGATGACAGAGGCAAAATAATTTTTCTGTCTTTATTATTCTAAACAGGCAAAAAAGAACTCGATGGTGAAAACTGAATTCTGATCAAAAATTTGTTAACCTGCTATGCTCCTCGCGATACTAGAGAAGCGATAAAATGAATCGTTTCGTTTCCGATATATATTGGATCATATGACGTCCAAACTGTATATATCTTTCTTAAAATTGATTGCCATTTTCGGCTAATTCTTCAGCTATAGATAATATAGTCCCAATGTCGCTTTGGTGCACACTGAATCGTTAATTTGTTCTTCGACCCCTGAAGTGAAACAAGGACAAGCTGGAATACGACTGTGGAGGTGCCAGGCGGCAGGTATTGGCTGGATCTGATTTATCGACTCTACGATATATATGAGCGCGAGTTACAAACTGCGCGAAGCTTGTAGTCATGGTCGATGTAATAGATATATTTAATTGCATTATTCATAGAACAGGCGAATATAATATTACGAAACCTAATATAAGATATTGCCAGTGTAAGGAGATGGAAAAAGAGGGTGTTAGCTTTAAAAAATGAAAAAATGTACTTAAAGAAAAAACTTTTGTATTTAAGTGAAACTTAGTATGGACAAAAAATATTTTATGTTTAAACAATTGGCAAAGCAATTGATATTATGAAGTCATACGAAACAACTCAGATACAAGTTTCTTCTTGAAAAACATTTTTTCAATTTTTAATGACACAACTCCACAATTGTGTACCATTTTTTTTTACACAATTCCAAGGAAAAGCCATAATAATTGTGATATTAATCTCAGGAAGAATTATGCTGAGCCCATTCTACAACTCGTTTTAGGAAAAGTTGCAAAATAAACATTTTCTTTTAGAAAAACAAGCGTTTTTATACTTTTCAGTGAGTTTTAAGGGTTAGTTTGCGACATCATTATTTAGGATTATGTATAAATGTATAAAGATGATTCAGAAAAAAATATTTGAAAATATTGCCTCCTAATTTTAAAACATATCAAAGAAAAATTGCTAAATTTGGACCGTTTGAGTGCCAACATGCCTTTGGGACATTGTGCTGTCCTCGTTGCTTCTGGTATCGCTATGTCGAGACAGTCCATAGAATTTTTCAGTTTCGAAGTAAATAGGAAATAATGTCGCGTTTTTTTGCATTTGATTAATTTTTCATGACTAGCTTACTTGTTTTTTATGTAAATTTATTCCTCTTTAAAATACAATGATCGCAACGCCTTTTTCCAAAGTTATAGGCAATTGTTTAACGAAAACAAAACTTCCTTTGTTTCAGAAAAGGAACCAGTTATGCCATCATCTTTTCTGTCGTGTTGTAAGAATCATAAGTAATGTTCTTCACTTTTTCATAGTGTATACAGACGAGATTTCATAATCGATGTACATAGATTTTTCTCTCTCTGCCTGTTCCAAGGTTAGATTAAAAAATTTAATCAGTACTTGTTTCACTTGTCTTTTGGCTAATTAATTTTTGACCGTGTGAGTCGGAAACTGTTAATATCACATCAACGTAAAGTAAAATCATTTCTTCTTTTATATTTTGTTATTTTATCGCTCAAGATGTTAAATTTAAAGAAAGAAAAGAAGTTAAAAGAAGAAGATTTAAAGTAAGAAAAAGTAAAAAATAGTATTCATTTTGTGAAGTAAACGAATTAGAACAGCATGAAACAACCGCTACAAAAATCGTTGATTAATCGTTCACAATTGACAACGAGCTTGTAAAATCGTTAAGTTCTCAGATCTTTAGAATTTAATCGCTATTATTTTGCAATTCTTACACATGGCAATATATATTTTCCTTCTGCTCCACGCGTATCATCAACGTACAAAATCACGTACTTGCTCGTGATTGACTATGCTATTACTAGATGTAATTGCATGAAGAATATGGAAATTCTAATTCCAATTTATTTGTTCCACCGGTTATTTTCGAATTTATTTGTCCAATCGGTTATCTTTTTCCGAATTCTAGGAAAGTATTGAATATACCCTCACTGCAACAACGAGGTTGTACTCGAGATCTGAAATGGTACTAAAACTGCAAGAATCTTATTTTTATTTTTATATTATTTACAATACGTGAGTCTAAGGACGATATGGCTAAGTAACGAACTTATAGAATGAGATTTTGTTGTAAAATTGTAACCAGCTTTATGTAATGATTTACCATCCATATTGTTAAACTCAAAGCTGTGCTTTTGTCGAACGGATAACGAATATCTTGCGGTAAACGATTGTTTCTAGGCTAAATAGGTTTGTAAGAGCTGTACGGAAATTTGAAGAAAAATTCTTACTAATTACTTTCCTTATTTTTTACGTAATAAGGGTATAGTAATCTCAATATTAAATGGGGAAGAAATACATCGAATTATCCAAAAATAACAGAATGCGAATGCTTTATAATTATAATACATGTGATTGCAGATGAACAATAGATAATTCGTAAAAGAATGGGCAGGATTAAAAAAGACGTGGATGAGTAAAGGTAAAGTTCCGCTTTTTTTAAACGGATTAAATGAATATAATAATGGAATAATAAATAGACTTGTAATTGAAAGTAATTACTTTCGTAATAATAGGATAGATCCTTGATTTATACGAGGAGTTAACCGAGGCTTGAAACAACATCGAGGTTTTTACAATGGCTATAGTAAATGTATTGCAGACGTCGGAAACCAACTTTGCCGACCGTTTTGTAAACCGTACGAAAAAAAAAGGCAAATTCGAGAATTACCGAATACGACTTTCTTTCTGGTCGATCAAATCGAACGACACGCATTCAATCGTGAATTAATTTACGAAAGATGGCTAAATATACGCATGCGCGTTGTGAGTGTGGAAGAAAAAGAATTCGAAAGGGTATCGTGAGTAAAGTTGGTGAAATATGAATTGTCGGATAATATACGAACATTAAGCAAGCGCAACTTGATTGTTGACAAAATGAAATTTTTCGATTTTGAACGACTTCCGAAGTCAGCCTCATCGCTCGCCCTCAGACGCTATGTAAGGCGGCGTGAGTCGGACAAAAATCATTTTTTGCACTCACACCTCCCTTATCTCTTTATACTTATTTAACTCACTTTTACTGACTTTTATACTGACAGACATATTGATAACCTGCTTTTTTCTGGACTAGCTTTCAGCTTTGGTACCGAAGAAAGAAGAGAAAAGAACGAAGAGCGAAGCTAGCATTAAATTTTTAGCATTAATTATACATTAAGACGTACGTATGGACGGATGAATGGATTTAGTTTTAGAAGTATTATTCTTGATTTCAAACGTAAGCAGTACAGTTCTCTTCACCTTTAACCAACTAACTTTAACTAACTAGCATAGATTCTCGAATTCTTCCATGGACCCAAGGTTCTCACGGTACTCGAGCTGGTCCTCCAACGGGCCTCAGAAAGTTATGTGCAGGGGAGTAACGTCGCAGGGATGCCTCAGATACGCCAAACCCGTAGTTGACATCGCCTTATGTTACGAATCTCAGCCATGGTCGACTTTAGCTAACGTTGCGCGGACTCCTTGTACTCGTAAGAATCCTTGGTGCTCCTGGTAAGAATTCATTGCGTCGCGATTTTCTCGTTTCATCTCTTCTTTACTCACTGCTCTTTCATCATTTGGTCTCTGCTTAAGCGTTTGATAGCTGAATGAACGACCGAATATATCGAATGCTTAGCATATTCTTGTAAGACGGAATGAGTAGGTTTAGTTTAGTTAGTTGCGTGAGTAGAATGGTGGATTGGGTGGGGGGTCTTTGCTCGCAGCAACGTACACGTGGTGAGACCTGGGTAATCAGTATTTCTCGCGATCAAAGTATGTTCTCAAAATTGCAAGGAATAACGAGCTAAAAGCTGTGAAACTTTGTAAAATTTACTTTAATATATTTGTGAAGTACGAACATTGTATATACAGTTGAGAATTACTGAGCAATTAATAAAAAGTTTCTCCAAAGACATGGTTGTATTTTCTTAATCCTGGGCATTTAAATACAATCCGATTTCACCTTTCCCTATGTTGACTAATCCTACAAAGAAGTCTCCGATCTTTAAAAATCACTCGCAATATTTAAGCACAAGTAATTTATATGAAATGAATCTCTTTAGTAGACAAATTGCAAGTTTCCCAGAAAAGAACAAAAATATGTGCAATTAACACACCTCTAATACTAACAATCGAAATTTACCGAGTAATAAATTCAATGTTCCCCCAAATATACGACTCAACTTTCTATATTCGAATATTATTTGATCCAAACAAATCTAGACGAAGTCAAGTTTCGTTGGTCGACAAATTCTAAATGTATTTCAGCTATGGTTCTCGTAGATTTCATTAGACCGACTAATGCATCTATGCCAAGAACGAGCCAAATGGTGATCATTTCTTTCTACTGCTCTTTACGCAATAGCCGTATTTCCAAAAAGATTCGTACAAATGAATGAAAGTTTTATTTTATCGTGGGTTTTTGTTTATAAATATTGTTTTACGTCTCTCTAGTCTATTTTTCAAAAGGACCACAAGAAAAACCTTTTTCCTAAAAGTCATTCAATATAAATCGGTTTAATGAGTGCGCAATTTTCATCTCTAATTGCATATTCCTATGTATAATAATGCCCGCGCAACGATTGCGGCTTCGCCTCCGCGTGGCCAATTCTATCGAGGAAGGAAGCTCGACAAGCATTGCTTGGGCTACTCTTTATTCGACAACGTTGGAAGGCAACGTCGCAAACTAGAGCGAGACATATCGAGGCTAGAGAGCAGCGATAGGAACGAGCAAGATACATTGAGAGCGGTAGAGGCGCTGTACATAAGAGCGAGTGAGATGCATTGAGATGTGGGAAAGGTGGAGGATTAACGCGGGCGCTCGCTGACCATGCTACGGCACTATTAGATTAGCGCGGGGTCGTTTCTCTGGAGTTTCTCAATTTCTCCATCTGAGACCCTCAAAGTCAACTTGAAGTTTGTTGCTCCTTCCTGCGAACCCTTAAATTTCTCCGCAGTTTTTAAAACCGCGTGAGTGTCGATCATAAATTGTCGGTCATAAAACGGGACTAGTTGGGCGCTGGCGCGTGAGATCGCCACGGTCATGTTTCATGTTCTCTTTGACTCCCATGAGAGATCGTTGAACGATTTATTCACTCAGCGTGTACACAAGGAATCAATAATTTATTTCATTATCCATCAAGCGAAGTAAGGAGAACGTGGTATACGATCGTGGTCATATCAGGGGGGAAGAGACCAATTGGTCGAGATTTATAGACAGTGTGATCACCGCGCATGCGATTTGCAAATTGGGCAGAAATATATAATTATGGTTGTTATAATACATATTGACATATTTAATTGTGTTATTCCTATAAACGTGCAAACACAACATTACAGATCTTCATATAATTCATTGCCAGTCCTAGAAGGTGGAAAAAGAATGAATTGTCTTCTAAAATTGAAAAAATGTTCTTTATGAACAAAGTTTTGCATCAGAGTTGTCACGTATAATAATTTCGTAATAGTAATCGCTTCATCGATTGATCCAATATAATATAAATTTTGGCTCTAACAAAAACCCTGCTATAGGTTTGTATTAGCTATAGGAAAACTATTTCACAGCCCTGAAAAAGCGCATTATAGTTCTCAGAAAAAGTAACTAATAATCGTATCACTATCCGTATCGCGCGAATATCCGATTTAATCCTTTCAATTAATTAAAGTTACGAAATCATTATACGTAATAAGTCCAATGTGTAGTTATAAATTAAAAATATGATAATTTTGCTTCAATTTGAGTGAAATTGGATCATCTATCTCACTTAAAAGCATAAAAATAATCTTTCTTTCTTAAATTTTATAAGCAATGTAAAAAAGATATTAAATAGACAAGATTACTAAATAGGATGTAACAAAGGTGGTCACACACACATACACACACACGCATACAGCGCATGCACACACAAAATTATGTGACATATTATACAAAATATTTTTGATCTAGCAAAAACGGTTTCTGAAAAGAAATTGTGATGCAACGTGTAGACTGTAAATTCAATTTATTAACTTATTTGCAACAAAATTGTATTGAAGTATATCTCATGATCTTATGCGATCAATGCTTTTCTGTAAGATACATTTATGTAATATAAGTAGTAGTTTTTGTTAATTCAAATGTAAAAAAAAAATAAATACTATTTTACTTCAAGTATTTCAGTAATCATTGTTTAAATTTATACTGTATGTAGGAAGTATGCATACAATTTTTTGACATTTTTAAGGATTATGTTATTTACAATTCTTCTAGGAATAACATAGTCATATTTTCATTAAAGGAATGTGATACATATATATATATATATTGTATAACATATATGTTATCAAATACTTAAATTCCTAGTCTGCTATAAATGAAATACATTTATTTATTTATATATATGTTAAAGTAAGAAATTTACACAGCTTATCGGAATTGTACAGGGCTTATTCTCAGGCCAATACATTCTTTACCTGCTAATGCAACTTCACATACTTTACATAGCGTGTCTTTAAATTGTGGTTGATAACTTGCACCACATAAAGGACACTTCACTTCGGGTTTTCCTCTGTATATAGGAACAAATGTACTGGCGCAAAGTGAGAATGGGTTATGTTCATCATATGCTAATTGATGTTCATCTACTGGATTTTTATCACATGCCTGTAACAAAATTACGCATTTAATAAATGTGATAGAAAGTATAGCAAAAATCGTTATTTATATATTAATATGTGTGTGTATTTTTGTGCATGCATTTAGCTATTAGATATATATTAGTTATACCTGTAAAATTTTTCTAACTTGCTGTGCTAACTCCACTTTCGGTCCAAGTTCAAGTAGTCTTCTTGCAAACGATGCTGCCGTTTTATAGTTCTTTAATTTAAAGAAAACATTCACAGCTATTCTTAAAGTAAGTATTTGATGTATGGGTTGTAAATCGCAGTGAGTAAAGTATGCTGCCATCTCACAAATTCTTTTTTGCTCCGCTAAAGTATTCTTAGGAAGGTTTTTGCGTTCTGTCTCCATTTTCAAGCCCAAGATATATTCTCGGCATATCTGAATAAGTTGCTGAGCTTCCGCAATATCTTGTCTTGTATCGACAACCAATAACGGTACGCTAAGTAAAATCGCTTGCAGTTTTTCTATAGCTTCTGGGAATTTTCCACCTGTCGTCAATTGATAACACACTTGAAGGCGCTGAACTAGATCCGTAAGGTGCACTCCCACCGCAGGCAAACTGGTTTTTGGAGTACTTTCTTTCCAGTTGCGTTGAGGATAGCCATATAACGAAGGTATATTCGGTAATGATGCAAATGATGTTCTAGCACGGGCGAATGTATTTAAGAAGTGATTTTGATATGCTCCGAATTCTACTACACCAACTTGATCATGTAATAATCGAAATGCAGATTCAAAGGACCCGGCCAGTACATGGTCCACGACCAGCTGAGAATTATTCACCCAATGTTGTGTTGGTGGGATACCCTTTGTCGGTGGCGAGTAATAGCCGTCCTCCATTGTCACTACTGCACTATCAAGTTCAGGTGGAAGATCTACATCCTCCACGTCCCACCCCACGCTTTCCTCCCCTTCAGGAGGGTGTTCTTCATCTCCTCCTTCTTCGTCATCTATGCCCAACTCCTCATCGTTGCCCCAACCATCAGCTACTGCGGCAGTATCATCTTCTGGTGCCAAAGCAGCCGCAACTTGACTTTTACCACGTGACATCATTGCACCTTCAAAGAAGCCTTTTGAAACAGTTAACAATGGCCAATTATTCTCGGCCTGTTGAATGGGTACTGGTGGGCGAAGATATACAGCTCCTTTCTCAAGTGCATAAAGTTCTTCACCCATAGACTCATATTGAGCATCATCTTCCACATTTGAGATACCATGAATTTTCTCAGTGACGTATGCTAATGATGCTTGACCAGAATTCTACAACACAATGAGTATAAAAATATTAATTACCGAGCGATGATTAAAAATCAGAGGTTATTGAAATATTGAAATATCCGTACCCGTAAGATTTTAGCACGTTCATATATATCACCAAGAAGAAGACTTCCTTGATATTGTCCAGAAACGTCTTTTCGTATTTCTGCGATCTTTATCATTTTACGCAATTTTTCCAAGTTGCCGGTTATCAAGTAAAGGAATGATAATTTTTCGAAATTTTTAGTCCTCTGATAGCACATCTCAACGACCTGATGATTACCTTGTAATAGGGCTGCATTTGCTAGACTCTCCCAGCATGATTTTTGATCCAACGATCTTGCAGCATCTAATGCAACTTCAATATTTCCACACTCCAGTGCAAGACCAAATCTGGTCTTTTCATCTTTGACAAAATGTAAAGCTACTTCTGGGTAACCTTTTTGTTGCAGATATGCTATTATAGACTGTCCAACAAGATTTGCTGTGCGAACCATATGTAAAACTTCCTCATATTTTCTGTTAATTAAAGCAAGCTTGAATTTGTATTCTGTTGGATCAATCATAAGAATTCTCGGTCTGCACTCTCTATCTAAGCAAAAAACTTGATTTCCTTTGACTCTGGTTATGTAGATAGGTAAATCTAATGTACGAATTATTCCATGATCGCCATTATTGATTGCATATTTAATATGATTACTAGTAGTGTAGATGAACACGCCAGAATCATCCCATCCACCTGATTTAACTCTTGTATTTTCATGGACGGAGCAAAGTGATTCTAAACGTCTGTTGCAGATATTAACAGTATGTTTTGAGAGTAAAGCTACATGAGACATATCACTTGACCATACAACATATCTACACTTAGAAATCTTTACTTCCGCCAGTGTTCTCTTTTGTTGCACATCAAACAGTGTTACTTGATCTGCATCACGAAGCAGAAGCATACCAGTGCCAGCGTAGAATATTTCATCGCAATTAGGAATCTGCACTTTCTTGGTTACTTCGTTTTTCAAGTTTTTGATGATCAACTGCAACAGAAACATAACATTATACATTAACAGCAAATCGTATATTTATTACATTAGATATAAGCATACATGCTTTTAAATATCAAATGTAATTCTAAGATCAACATAATTATGAAACTACATACGGCGTATCCTCTGTCCAACACAGCAAAACGATTTCTAGCAACCCAAACTGCTGTAACACCTGAAGCTCGCTTAGTATCAGCATCAGTATTAGAATCTCCTTCACGAGGTATCACATACAAATCATAAGTACTGCTTTCAATATTAGACGGCGATCGAGTGCAAATCAACACAGCATTTTCTGCTTGATTATAGGACATACTATATGGAGCAGTTTTGCCTACTCCTCGTATCTGCATAACAGATGTATCTTTGGAGGTAGTAAAATCCAATTTACGAAGAACGCGCTCCTTTACATAATATAGAAGATTTCCATAAACTGCATATGCTGGGCGTTCTCGTTCTAGCTTAAATATTATCATTCCTGAGTCATGCCCAGCAGCGAAAAGATTCAATGTTGGATGAGCTGCGAGAACCCAAAATCTTTCATGCTCCCTTCTGAATGTATGGAAACAGCTTCGTTTCGACATATCCCAAACCCTGATACTTTTGTCTTCCGAATTTGAAAGTATTAAATCCTGTCTGGGATGGAACAAAACACAGGACACATTATTACCATGACCACGGCAAGTGTCCACTTCCCAAGCTTTTGCGTCATTCATACGCCACATTTTAATCTGCCGATCATCGGCGCCTGAGACAATCAAAGGTAGTGTTCCATGAAAACAAGCCCAATTAACTCCACGGTCATGACCTTCCAATACATGTTTAACCACAGCATCTGCTTGGCCAAACAAGTCTGTGGCACCTGGATTCTTTAAGTGATCCTCCAAGCCACCCGGTCCAGGGGCCACATTCTTCTTGCGCAATCCAGAAATATCCCAAACACGTACAGTTTGATCTAAAGATGCAGATACTATAATATCCTCGGATGGATGAAACTGTGCACACATAACATAATGATTATGGCCTGTCAAGACACAAATGCAAGTGCGACTTTGCCAATTCCAGATACGAATGGTTTGATCATCAGAAGCACTAAGAATCCAAGGGTACTCTTGATGAAAGACGGTTGTTCTGATATAATCCAAGTGGCCCAACAATGTAAAGATACACCTCCGTTGTTTGTAGTTCCATACTTTTATTTTATAATCATCACCACCAGAGACAAAAAGAGGTTGCTGGTTGTGAAAACAAATACCTCTTACAGGTCCATCATGTTCATCAAACTTGTCCAAAAGGGTACACATACGATAGTCCCATAATTGAATTACGCCATTATGCAAACTACAATATAAAAAAAACCACATACAAAATATGTTTATAGTAGTTAGATTTAATTTGATTTTTTAACAGATAAATATGTTTATCTCTTTTTCAGGACAGGTTAATTTGATATGCAAATGTGCACCAAAAAAAACTACCTATACATTACAATTGTCTTCGTAAATACAAATGATTTTAGATAGTTATTTCTAATAAAAGACTTACCATATGCATATCTATTAAAATAATATAAATAAACTATATAAACAGAAATTATCAGTTATAAGATTGTCATATCAATAATAAATGCTTATTAAATATAAAGAAAATAAAATTTATTTGGCCACAAATACTATTTTCTTTTTTACTTTTTTTCACATTTATACTATTATTACATTGGTTTTATCTGACATTTAAATAAAAATACAATGCAAGCACCTTAAAATCACTGCAATAAAAACGATTTATATGCATGAACTAGTCTCTACTACATACCTAGCAAGAATCCATGGTCGTTTTGGGTGGAAGGATAATCCTTTGACCCGTGCGGATTTCGTTTCAAACTTTGTTAACATCTTGAAAAATCCCTTAAATCAAATTTCAAGAATAGCTAACCATCCCTATCCTCACAATCTCTCAATATTTGACATGGCTGAAGACACGTCACTATCATTGTAATGCACTGAATATGAAGCATAGAAGAAGAGACTTAATTTTATTTTATCCGAAATAGTGTAAATTAAAATTTGTATGGAAGTATCATCGTATGTAAAATAAATGATTAGACATAATATTGACAATATTTCTTTCATGTCTAAAAATCATTAATATTGATAAAATAATGTTTGAATTATTTGCCTCAAAGCAGTTTCCAAGAGCAAGCTATTGTACCGTAAAGCCGCGTGTGGGCGCTTCTACAGTCCTGGACAAATTGTGCAGGCCAGTGAGTACTTGATGCACGATAATAACACGGGAGAGTATGACAAATCTCCGAAAGATGGCTATACTGGCTACTGGAACAAATTTTGCGGGCTAATCAACTCAGGGCATATGAAAAAGAAAAGAGCTAAGATGATGCAATGTATAGAAGTTCGGACTTCCACGTGGGAAATCCGGGTTCGAATCCTGCCCATCACTCATCTCTAGTTTCTCCATGTGATATGTATACTGTAACTCCGGTGGTTCGGAACCCACTTTAAACAATAGGTCCTAAATGACCTTACAAGTCGGTACCAAAGATAAATTTATAAAAAAAGAGAAGATTGCGAGAAGTTTCACCCATCGTCTTTTGTTACTTCCGTTTTCATTTTTCTGTTATTCTCCCTCGTTTCGACGATAATTAAAGGTTCGCAGGAGGCATGTACTCCAGATTCGTACTGTAAACTCTATCGAGTGAGACAGGTTCGGCAAGAATAGTTTGGGTTTATATTTCTTTGGTAACATTATAAAGAAAAGCGAGGCAAATCAAGTGTGAATAAAACACATTAACGGTGGGCGAGACGCTATAAGAGCATGTAAGATACATTGAGATGTCAGAGAGGCGAAAAATTAGCGCGGGTGCTCGTTAGCCTTGCTACAGCACTATTCGTTTGCTGTAAAATCGTTTTTCCAAAGCTTCTCAGTTTCTCTACTTGAGGGCCTCCAAGTCAACTCGAAGTTTGCTAGTGCTTCCTCCGAACCATGAGTCTGTAAACAACGATGAAGCACTGCCTACACGCGGTGTATTTTAATTTGTCAACGGTTGCGCATGCTCGTGCATAAACAGTTTCTACCGTTGCACGTAGAAATTAATACAATCTGTTCCTTACCATTTATATACACATCTCATATTATGATTTTGCGTAAATAACTGTAAGCAGCGCGTTGCTTATTGCAAAATATTTTTTTACGACCGATTTTCGAAGTAAGGCAAAACATTGTCTGTATTCCTATCACGTCTCTATTAACAGTAATTTAAATTAATTTCTGGTTCACTTGCAAGGAATAATGAAAGAAACTAGTAATATTATTTTATTTCCTTTCTTAGCAATTATTCTACTTTATGTAATCGGTTGTATCGAATGTGTCAATGACCCACTTAATAAGGAAAAGCTTAAAGCACACAAATTTCCGCCGTGTGCAGCATGTAAAATTTTAATAAACAGCTTTAAAAAGGTGAATATTTTAAGAAATTTCAAATAATACTTAAGTGCAAATATAAAGCTAAAAAAGCTTTGTTATAGTGATTATGGAAGCGGAATACATTTAAAGGCTTTAAGAATAATTTGTGTATTTATCTATGATTATAGGTTTTTAAAAGATATATCTTAATGACAATATTGATTTTATAAGCATATTTTATTCATTATACTTATTAAGATTTTTATGTAAATATTGTTTATATTTTTAATAATAGTGACAATTCAGGTAAGATTTATATTACTTTTGTAGGGTATTGAAAGAACAACACGTGAGAAATTTGATGGTGGTGATGCAGCGTGGGAAGAAGATAAGTTGGGTAAATACGGAAGAAGTGAAACGCGTCTCACGGAAATCCAAGAAAAGTTATGTACAGAGATTGAACGTGGGGAAAATCAATGCCATTCCTTGGCAGCAGAAGTTGAGAGCCGGATAGAAGAATGGTGGTTTAAGTACCAAGACGAATACCCAGATATTTATGATTACATATGCATTAAAGAATTACAACGTTGTTGCCCAAAAGATCATTATGGACCACAGTGTACTCCATGTCTTGGTATCCCGAATAATATTTGCACTAACAATGGCAAATGTAAAGGAGCTGGTACCAGAAAAGGCGATGGCACATGTGCTTGTGACAGAGGCTATGCTGGACGATTGTGTGCTGAATGTGCTAGTGGCTATTATGAATCTTATAAAGATGAAAATAAGGTTCTATGTTCACAATGTCATATAGCTTGCAGTGATACTTGCAAAGGACCTGGCCCAAAAAATTGTGATAAGTGTAATAATGGGTGGCACATGTTAGATAACCGAGGCTGTGTTGACATAGATGAGTGCTTAAAAAGTGATACAAGTTGTCCTGGTAACCAATTTTGTGTTAATTCCGAAGGCAGCTATACGTGTATAGGTAAACAATGTAATGAATTTCCATGTAATATGAGTCATGTGTTGTAAAAATGTAACGTTATAACAAGACTTAAGTTGTCATTTTTTCTAGTGTAGATTGCGATAAAGCATGTGATGGTTGCACAGGTGATGGTCCTGATATGTGTATCAAGTGTGCTGATGGATATCATAAACAGAATAATCTCTGTATAAGTAAGTATTTATATATATATATATAATAATAATATATAATGTATATACATTATTAACGATTTTTTCATTTATACACATGTTATATATATAATATAGTATATTTTTATTGCAGATTCAGATTTTCTTGGACGTAAAAAACATATAAATATAGCACGATATGTCACTTACTTGGGATTATGTGTAGCAACGTGTATTATCTTCCAACGAAATATATATGCCGCAAGTGTGATTGGATTAGCAGTTGGTATATATATATCAGTCTCAGAATATATGATAGCCCATAGTGATGTTCAGGACACAATGGCAGGTGTGGATATTTTAGGATCAGCTTGATAGTTACATATGTTGTAAGAAAAACCATCTTTTAAAAGTGGCTGTAATCAATATTATGTTCAAAAATAAATTGCATACACATACTTGAATTAGGTCTTATCTGTAAATTAAGGTAGAAGACATGTAATCTTAACTACATAAAGTTTTTTGTAGCATGGGTCCAAAGTTTCGTTGATTAGCCAAATTTTTTCTTTACTATTACTGGTTGATAGACCGCTGATACATGCTGAAGGAAAGCTGGATAGGAAAAGCGGAATGGAAAAGATAACATATTTTATGCCAAGTCTGTCTGTAAACTTGTTAGTATAATTGAACAGATTCAATCGAAAATACATAAACAGTTTCTTATGTTTGGAAGATTTACATACAGAAATGTTTAAAAAATAGGAGTACGTGGGAGGAAGGCAAAAAGTAAGTATTCTGTTTCTTATCCTTTATTGTACATTGATGCTCAGTGGTGTGTAGAGGGCAGGAGATGCTTGGAACAACTTCATTGTATGCCCCAAAGATTTGAATATAACTCTATGGTCAAATACTGAGAAATATTATAAGAAATAGCATTTTAAATACTCAGGTGTGGTACCAGGGAAGAATGTTTGGGGAGTGCTATTTTCTGTGCATAAAAAGGGCACACTGTTTGAAAAGAATAAAGTACTGATCATTGCTATCGTAATGTGGTGAGCTATAACCGCTGAAATTTGAAAACATTATTTTATTTGTCCCTCTAATTGGATGATCAGAACCAGCACTCTGTTGCGCTCTATTCTTTTACCCACTACTAGTCATGTTGCCATCTATACCATGTGATAACATTTTTATATTACATTTATGCATTCTATATTTATTAAAATATATATAAATAATAACATATTTAATTGTATTATTCATAAAGTCGTGCAAATACATTATAGAAGATAGTATGACTTATTACCAGTCTAAGAAGGTGAGAAAAGAATGGGTTATCTTTTAAAATTGAAAAATGTTTTTTAAGAAGAAACTTTTGCGTTAGAATTATAATGTCAAACTATTTCATGCCATCAATGGTTTGGCTGATTGTTCCAATGTAAAATAATTCATAGTTCTGACAAGAACAGTTTAGAAAATCTCTCAAAGATAGCTTAATTATAGCTAAAGCATACCTCTGAAAAGAACCACTTTAGAGTCCTGAAAAAGGGAATTATAGCTCTGAAAAGAAAGAATTAATAGTAAGTCCGTTATAAGTATCACGCATCTACCTGATTCAATCTTTTTAACTAATTAATGTTACGAAATAAAGTACACTTTTTCTCATTATAAATGTCCTTCGAGAAGAAACTTTTGCATCTTAGTTACTTTGTATGTCTTCCAAATATCAGTTGCTTTGCCAGTTACTCCAACGAAGCAACTAAGATGCAAAAGTTTCTTCGCAAAGGACATTTTTTCAATGTTTAAAGCTAATACCCTCATTTTCCATCTCCTTATACTGCCAATAACTTATATTAGGTTTCGTAACATCATATTCACCAGTTTTTATGAACAATGCTACAAAGTACATCAATATGTATTACACCGACCATGATTATAAGTTTCTGCGCAGTTTGTAAATCGCGCGCATATTGAGCGTAGAATCGGTAAACCAAGTTCAGCCAATTCCTGCCAGTTGACACCTCCACGATGGTATTCCAGCTTCTCCTTGACTGCCTTCAGGGGTCACGGGACAAATTAATGGGTCCGTCTGTACAACCATACTTATACATAACTACGCAGTTTGTAAATATCGATAAATTTAATCGATAAATGTTACAAAATTGTTGTCTGTGATAATACTGATGCAAAAGTTCCTTCTTAAAGGACATCTTTCCAATTTTAAAAGGTAATTCGTTCTTTTCTCACCTTCTTGGACTAGCAATAAGTTATATTAGGCTCTATAAATTGTACTTGCACGTTTCTATGAATAATACAATTAAATATGCCAACGTGTATTGTAACAACGATAATTATACATTTCTGCGGAGTTTGTAAATAGCGCGTATGTCGATCACAGAGTTTATAAATTTGGACCAATTGACTCCAGCCGCCTGACACCGTCACGGTCGCATTCCAGCTTCTCTTTGCCCCCTTCAGGGGTCAAGGAACAAATTATTGATTCGGTGTGTACACGATAATGCCCACGCAACATTTGGGGTTTCGACTCCGCGCAGACAATTCTATCGACGAAGAAAAGCTCGACAAGCTTTGCTTAGGCTACTTTTTATTCGGCAACGTCGCAAGACAACGTCGCAAACTAGAATGAGACATATCGAGTGCGAATGAGACACGTTGAGAGCGAAATACAAGCAGACGTCGGAAAGGTGGGGTATTAGCGCAGGCGCTCAATGACCACGCTACGGCACTATCCGGCTAGCGCGGGCTCGTTCTGCGAAGTTTCTCGATTTCTCCACCTGAGGCCCCCAAAGTGAACTCGGAGTTCGCTAGTGCCTCCTGCGCACCCTTAACAGTAATATTTATTATTCCGCCACTAGATGGCTATATGGTGATTAGTAAACACGCAAGACAAACTTTGCTGAACTTTTTCTTAAATAGCTAATTTTTAGTTTTTTTATTCGCAATACTCAGTATAATATCTATATCAATCATTTTTTGCAAAAGCTGCTCTGTGACTTAGCTTTTTTATGTGTTTTAAAACCAGAATAAGTGTGGTATATCTGTGATGTTTATGTCTTGTATAATTTGTAAATAATCTTTTTATGGAAAAGGGACATTCGTAATTACGCATGCACGACATACGCACGTACCACCGAGTTAATAATATGTTCCTCGACCTCTGAAGGGGAGTAAGGAGAAGCTAGAATGAGATCATGGAGGTGCCAAGTGGCAGGGACCGGCTGGACTTGGTTTATCGACTCAACGCTCGACATGCGCGCGATTTACAAACTGCGCGGAAATTTTGGATATATTGATATATATATTTTAGCATTGTTCATAAAAATTGGTGAATATGATATTACGAAACCTAATATAAGTTATTGGCAGTAGAAGAAGATGGAAAATGATGTTATTAGTTTTAAACATTGAAAAAATGTCCTTCGAGAAGAAACTTTTGCATCTTAGTTACTTTGTTTGTCTTCCTAATATCAGTTGCTTCGCCAGTTACTCCAACGAAGTTACTAAGATGCAAAAGTTTTTTCTCGAAAGACATTTTTTCAATGTTTAAAGCTAATACCCTCATTTTCCATCTCCTTATACTGCGAATAACTTATATTAGGTTTCGTAATATATTCACCAGTTTTTTTGAACAATGCAACGATATATATCAATGTATATTATACCGGGCATGATTATAAATTTCGGCGCAGTTTGTAAATCGCGCACATATTGAGCGTAGAATCGGTAAACGAGGTCCAGTCGGTCCCTGCAACTTTGCTCTTCCACGATCGCATTCCAGAGTCTCTTTGCCCCCCTACAGGGGTCGCAGAACAAATTATTGATGCAGTGTGTAATTATGGTTGTTACAATACACATTGACATGTTAATTCATAGAAACATGCAAAAAAAATTCATAGAAACCATCCTTTTTCATCTCCTTATAGTGGCAACAATTTCTATTAGGTTACCACCTAATATAATATTCGCCTGTTTGTATGAACAATGCAACTAAATATATCAATATGTATTATACCGAACATGATTATAAGTTTCTGTGCAATTTGCATATCGATCGTAGAGTCGATAAATCAGGTCCAGCCGTCTCTGTCGCCGTCTGGCCCATGTCCACAATCGTAATTCCTAGCGTTTCCTTGTTTTCGTTCAGGAGTCGCGGAAAAAATTAACGACTCAGTATGTTTGCATATGTGCATGCATGAATGCATAGTTGCATGTCCCACTTTTCAATGAAAATATTATTAAAAAATTATACAAGCCTTAAATATTACAGAAATACCAAATCCATTCTTTTTTTGATGCAAATGAAAAAAGCTATGTCACAGCGGAGCTTTTTACAAAAAATAATTCATATGGATATTATACTGAGTATTGTTAAACTAAATAAAATCTAGTTGTTTAAGGAATTATTCAGCAAAGTTTTTCTTGCGTGTTCACTGATCATCATATAGCCATCTAGCGGTGGAATAATAAATATTACTTTTAAACGAATGCGTAAGGCGATTCAAGGCGCAGCAAAGACGAAACAATTTTTTTTCAATATTTAACTTTACTTCTCAGAAAAACGTTCGAAAATATTGACTTTAGTTTAAGGTAAACATGAATATTTCTTTGTAGTTCCAGTTTACGTCAAACATCTGAAGATGGGTCGATCAGACCCTAATACTTTCATGTAGCAAATAGGCTCAAAACGCATAACAGTATAGGATACAAAAAGTGTTGTACGAAACAAACGCTAGTACAAAAAAATAGATTAGCTCCTTAAAATTAAAAAAAAGACATACTATCTTTTTATAGTTAGGAAAAATATCTTTACTTAAGTAATTTTCCTTAAAAATATTACATATTAATATATATTTAATGCTGTCTTCTTTGTCATCATTACTCAGCATTATTAACACGTCAGTAAGTGATTCGAGTTTACCGCCAGTCATCCATCGTTTTACAGAAAATTCTTGTTAAGGGTTTACAGGAGGTTCTTGCAAACTCCGAGTTGACCTTAGGTGCTACAGGTAAAGAAATCGAGAAGCTCCTAAGGACGAACCCGCGCTAACCGAATAGTGCCGTAGCATAGTCAGCGAGTGCCCACGCTAATCCCCCATTTTTCTGACATTTCTATGTATTTCGTTCGCTCTTACAGACAGACCCATTAATTTGTTCCTCGACCTCTCAAAGGGGGCAAAAAGAAACTGGAATACGATCGTCACGGTGTCAGGTGGCTGGGTCCAATCGGTTCAGATTTATACTCTGTGATCGACACGCGCGCTGTTTACAAACTGTGCAGAAATATATAATTATGGTTGTTAGAATACACATTAACATATTTAATTGTATTATTCATAGAAATGTGGAAATACAACATTATACAGCCTAATATAACTTATTGCTAATTCAAGAAGGCGGGAAAAGAATGAAATATCTTTTAAAATTGGACAAATGTCCTGCAAGAAGATACTTTTGCATCAGAATTATTACATATAATGATTTCGTAACATTTATCGATTAAAAAGATTAAATCAAGTAATTGTGCGAGGACTGATTATTAATTGCTTCTTTTCAGAGTTATAATGCACTTTTTCATAGTTGTATAATGGTTCTTTTCAAGGTAATGACACGGTTCTTGACTGAACTATAATTTATTTTACATTGGAACAATTAGTCAATCAATTAATGCTACGAAATCATTATCTGTAATAATTTTGATGCAAACATTTCTTCTTGAAGGGCATTTTTCCAATTTTAAAAGATATTTTATTCTTTTCCCGCCTTCTTGGATTAGCAATAAGTTATATTAGGCTCTATAATGTTGTATTTCCACGTTTCTATGAATAATACAATTAAATATGTCAATGTGTATTGTAACAACCATAATTATACATTCCTGCGCAGTTTGTAAATAGCGCGCGTGTCGATCACAGAGTCTATAAATCTGGGCCGATTGGCTCCAGCCGCCTGACACCGCCACGGTCGTATTCTAGTTTCTCCTTGCCCCCTTGAGGGGTCGGGGAACAAATTAATGGGTCCGTCTGTACCTCTTTGCCTACTACATAGAAAATATTTTGCGGAATTTCACAAGTTTATACATATTGCGGATATTTTTATTTGTGTATGAGTTTTAGATTTACATTCAAGATTAGAAGAGATCGGGAAAGTTAATGTTTTATTTTGGCAAATGATTGTTATTCAGGAATGTATTGTCACCGATGTAAATACTATTATAATAAAAATTCAATTTTTGTAATTAAATTGACATGAATGTATGGTACGAGTGAGTATATTATAAATTATAAGTAAGTATATTATAAACAATTCATGTTTGATAGATTACAGATTTTACTTAATCTTTTTATGTATGAGTTACTTACTTTTAATGTATTCGTATGTGCATAACATTTTTTTACTAAGCATTGAGTTTATATTTATGAAACGTATGTAGTAAGTTTGTAAGTTTATTGATTTAAAAACACGCACAGGGAACAATGTAATGAATGATGATCTAGAAATTATAATATTAGGTTTGGAAATTATGAAACGGGCGTTTTTTGTTTAATCTGTATTCAGCTGCGACTGAGAGAGATATGTTGTAACATGCGCTCGATATTTTTATTTATAAAGCTTAAAGATATTCTTCTTACTCATTTTGTAACATTTTTTCGTGTTTGTATCCCATTTTTATTTTATTTTTATCCTAAACCAGGTCGAAACAAAACGCGATTTACATCTACTCTTTTTGTACGAGTTTAAATTAAATCATACCGCAGCTGAAGCTTCAAGAAATATTAATCAGGTATTTGGAGATGGGTCCAGCAATGAAAAAAATGCTCGATATTGGTTTCAAAAATTTCGTTCTGACAATTTGAGTATTGTCAATGAGCCTCGAGAAAGACCGCCGGCCCATATTAATAACGAGGAATTAAGGACGATTGTGGAATCCGATCCACACACAACTAGTCGAACACTTGGGTCTAAACTAGGAACTGGTCATACAGTTGTGTTAAAACATTTGTGTGCAATAAATAAAGTCAAAAAATTGGACTCATATGTGCTGTACGAATTGACACAACTGCAGATGATCGACCGTAAAAGCAAGTGCGCATGTATTGCTTCGCAATACACGATTGCCATTTTTACACCAAATCATAACTTGTGATAAAAAGTGGATTTTGTATGATAATCGAAAACGATCAAGCCAATGGGTAGATAAGAATACACCCCCAGGGCACACCCCGAAATCGAAATTTCATTAAAAAAAAATTATGGTCACTATATGTTGGAATGCCCAAAGAGTGATTTATTATTCCTTTCTATTATATGATTTGTCCATTCGTTGGCAAAAAGTCGTAGATGCCAATGGAAATTATTTTAATTGAATATAATAAATAATGTGAAAAATTGCGCTTTTCGGTTTTTATTTTCATTCAACGCCCGTTTCATTTTTTCCAACCTAATATTATATTAAATTCTTAATGGAAAAACACAGATTACTAATTTTGTCTTATCACTTTGTCACTCAGCAACAACTAAACATCTGTCTGTTTTTATTCAAAATCTTGTTTGTTTTTCTTTAATCCATTTTCGGCATCGACTGTTAAGGTCATTTGACTTTGTATATACTGTTTAAGTTAGTAGGACAAGTAGTTGAAATATATAGTACAAGGAAAAATCAGAGATGATGGGTGGGATTCGAATTCGGGTCTCTCGTATATTTTCACGCCACATGGATACGATCACACCATATCAGTGATCGGCAAACTCATTAGTCAAAAGAGATAAATGTCAGTAGTGAAACCATTTTGTTTTAGAGTCAAATTTTCAAAAAACCTGTTGTAGAAAAATTAGAAACTAATAATCCGTGATATATAGGACTAGGCACACTGCATGTACTGGATTGCCTTTTTTCTGCACTATAATGTCGAATTTTTAAATTCATAACGTTTGAAACGATGATTGCTGTGGAGGTCCTTGTGCAGTTTCTTCTCTTTAGAGTTCCATAACACAGTGGCAAAGGGGTATCAGGGCTCTGTTTCGTAAAATTTACGAATCCTGTATTACAATTTTTTTCTTTGTATATCAGATATAAATTTTAAATAAAGAAATTATAATACAGGAACTGTAAGTTTTATGAAATGAGCCCACAGTTTTTTAAATAATGCGTTAATATTATTGACAATTAAAAAGTGTACCCAATGTATCAACTCTGAATAACCATTGAATACAAAAAAATTAGATACATACTGTGTTCAATATTAATCCCGTTTATTGATAAAAAGTATTTTTTATCATTAAGTATTATGTGGCATGTAGTCATTATTCGGAGAAGAGCAATGTTCAATCGGTCAAAGAGCTGCGTTTTGCCGACCCCTGCACTATACTCTAGATATATGGTACATACCACGCGTATGTTACCTGTAGTACATATTCTTCATTTACATGTAACGGTGCTAAGGAAAATTGGAGAAATAGAATGACTTTTGCGGTAAGTAAACATTACTCGAAAATTATTGCCATTTGTGGTATTATTGTGATTGTAAGTACTTGCACTTCAATTAACAATTGTAGTAAAAGGAAGTTTGTTACGAAAATGTAATCAAAGATTCATTACGAAGTTCAATTAATTTATATTTGCATAATATAATTTGATCATTGTTCAAATTTTACATTCAGGCAAACGCGATGAAAGTATAGAATTCTGAGAATGATAGACGATGCATGCAGGGATTCTAACCTACTGTTAAGCGAATCCTTTACTATTTTTATGCCGAACGGAATGAATGTGTGCGTATATGTGTGTGATGGTATAGTGGAGAATGAAAAAAGATGAACGAAAAGCACAGTCCATTTATCGATATTTTTATTCATTATCTTTCAATTTCTAAGTTTTCTATTTCGTATGTACTCACTTTACTATTAGAATAAACCTCTTTTATTCTTCATACCGGCGTTTCAATCATAGTACCCAAATAAACCATTTTTGACAGAAGTTTCAAAGAGGCAGTAGTAGCTCGCAAACAGCAATTACAAACGACGCTGTAATAATTCTAAAATTCTAACAACCTTCTTTGTAATTAAATTAATTTCCTATCGTCGATTTTTTTTAATGTTCTGCATTACAACTGTGATATAAGTTTACCTCTAACGTAATTTTGCAGTGTAAAAAAAAAGTTAAAAGCGAACATAAGAAGTAAATAATGAATAAGAGATCATAAAAACATATAATATTTTACTTCCTTTTATAGAAAACTTGTCTGGAAACTTTACTCAATCTTTATTTAATCTCGAGCTACATATCTGTGGTATAAGATTATTATTTCACGCAAATTGTCGATGTAGTCGACTGAAATTTTAACTCTATAAGACTAGATAGAGAATTATAATAATTGTGGAATATTGCTCTGTTAGACCAAGAAATATTGCTATGTTCTTTGCTTAAACTTGTAAGTTTATATAAGACCAATATAGATATACGTTTGACTCAAATTAGGTACATATGACCGAATTGTACACTTTATAAAAGCTATTGATTTTCAAGAAAGAAGTACAATATGGACGCACTAAGATTTTATACCCCACCATAACGGCTTCCCACTAGGTGTTTCTTGTAAGCCAGGAAACTGTTATATCCGCTCTCTTCTTTACTTCTTATTTAAACTTGCATGCACTTTTTTGCGTGGTAGTGTTTAACATATTTTTAGTTGCACATTTGTGCTCAAAAGAAGCGTTAATAACTGTACTACGTCATATGATCAGAAACACACATTTTTGCCATTTTATGATAACCTATTATATTTTATTGACACATCAATATGGCGCATACAGTATTATTTTTTAGTAAAAATAAATATATCACTATTTGTCCTTTTTTTAATATCTTACATTTTCATTCATTTTGTTTAATTTACGATTGTGATGTGCTAACAATGAATGAGAAAGAAAAATGATCAGCACTAAATTGAAAACAATTCGTCATAATTAATATAATACACGCCAAAATGATACAAAACATAATTATTTAGATTGGAATAATGTCTCTTAAAAGTCAATTTCTACTTTAGGCAAAACGTGAGGTATATGCGTTGCTTCATGATCTGAATTTTTTACTTTAATAATGATTTTGTTTTCTTGTTGTCGTTACCAGGTACAATTTAAATTTAGGATTAGTTTGCTGGGCACGAATCCATGTTAGAATACTATCATCCGAAACATAGCAGTGTTAATAATTTTTATGATATATCGAAATGTGAATTTGAATATAACATATCGTATAATAACAGGCTTAAATAAAACTGACAATTATATAAAATCAGTTAACAATATGAATAATGGAGTGTGTCCCTCCATTAAAATGATGAAACGACTAAGACTAATTGTTGAAGAAAATGGGAATAGTAACAATGATGTTTTCACCCGGTTGAAAGCAAGCAAATCGATTTTTTTATGTCAAATTCTCATCAGATTGTCTGCAACGGTGAAAATAATAATTCTATCCTATTGACTAAGCGCTAAAAACGCAAAGAAAAGTCATAAAGTCTTAAGATTAAAAAATTCCCGGGTGAATTTTGTTGTAAAGAAATTCTGGTATATAGAGTTGATACCTGCTTTATAAAGACTTAAGTACAGATTTTTGCTGTACATACATTTAATACTCTGTAATAGACGATTAATTCTAGATGGTAATATACACGCTTATATACTGATTTAATTCTAAAACTACTAAATATTTCCCTGTATCATTTCCTCAAAGATTTCCCTCTATTGCTTGCACCGAGAAATTAAATAAACGTTTATAGCCATCGACTAAACTCTAACCAAAATTGTTGAAGAGCCCAGGCGAGCGCCGTCACTGGCGGGCGCTATCACGATCAAGAGAGCGCGCACGAGGAGCGGTGAAAAGGGAGAGAGAGATAACTGGAACGCATGGGGAAGGAAAGGTAAGGGAAAGGAAAGGAAGGCGCGCAAGGTAAAGGCACATCCGAATCCTTCGCGCGGCTCGGCTCAGTCCGATCCGAGCCAAGCCGCTGCCCTGATCCGCGTCGCTTCGCTCTTCGAGTCTCTCTCCTCGGACCAGACCCGTCACGCTTCTCGATCGCGGTCGTGTCGTCGATCGTAGATCCTGACTTCCCATTCCCCCGTCGATTCTCGAGTCCCAAGGCCACTGCTGGACTCGACCTCCACGCGATTTTCGAGTGGTTTACCCGATTTTCGAAAGACCCGCTTGATTCCTGATCGGTTCATTCGATTTTCGAACGTTTCTCATACGACTTTTGTGGGATTCTCTCGACTTTCGAGTGGTTCACCGCTTGATAGTCGAGCGCTTTACTCGACTCTCGATCCCGATTTGCGAGGGGTTCGTCAAATCTTTGGAAGGTTCCTCCGAATCCCAAGGATCGACCCGATTTTCGGACGATTTGTCCAATTTTTGGCGGCAAGGTCGTCGGCCGACTTCCTGCCTTCCGCGATAACGCCTGCTCCCGGGGAACGAGGCTCCCGGCGCCTGACATGTCGCTCTGTACGCACGGGCACCGTGTCGACCGACTAGTGCGCACCGAATAAAACGGAAGCGGAGCAGACGTCCTCGGTACTTCTCGTTCCTCGGTTTTACCTGGGTCGTACGCCGGCCAAGGCATTCCGTGGGTCCTCCTTTGCGCCGGAAGTGTGATGACCGTGCAGTGGGGGCGAACGACGACAACGTGCTCGAGGGACGACGTTTAATCGCCGCGCGACTTCTCGGGTAAGTACCGATGGTATTACCTACGTGTTACATATTTATATGTTTGTTTGAGGCGGATATTGCGCTTGCGTACTATCGTAACTGTCACACTTTCGTTAGGCTTTGTCGAGTTTTAACATTTGGATAAACAAATGGGTTATTGTGAACATTTCATTGACATTTATTTTATCTTAGTATTTATATAAAGGCGTGTATAAAACATTTTTATGTTTTTTGTTCATATTTTAAGATTATACGGTTTGTAGATTCTTGTTTCGTAATCCATTTCGGATGACTCGAAATTTTGGAAATCTTGTTTCGTGCTCCATTTTCGGATGAGTACTAATGTTTTTACAATTACAGAAAGTTTTACGTTACAGAAAATAAAAATTAAATTTTTGCTAGAGGCTAATAATGCGCACAG
This sequence comes from Ampulex compressa, assembly GCA_038496175.1. Taxonomy (NCBI): domain Eukaryota; kingdom Metazoa; phylum Arthropoda; class Insecta; order Hymenoptera; family Ampulicidae; genus Ampulex; species Ampulex compressa. The sequence goes on from JBCFXI010000695.1 coordinate 57,004, forward strand.
TTTCTATCGTGATTGTCAAATTTTCAGTGTTGAGTCTTAATATTTGATGAAGGGACATGAAACTAAAATTTCATGGAGGCTTACTTTATCATCTTGGTATAAGATATCTTCTCATTTCTTGTGATCTAAGACGTTTCTCACATACTTTGCAAAGGATTATTAAAAATTTTGTAATAATCGTTTACAATTAAAAATCTTGTTTCCTGTTCAGTTTTCGAATAAATACTAATTTTGTTATTTCCGTGCTATCAGAGAGTAATGTTCATTTATCCGTTTGAGGCTGGCCCGCGGACGCAGTGATTAGTTTCTATTGGAATTATGAACATTTTTAAGTCTTTACGTTTCTATAAAAGGACCTTAAGTCGACTTATTTCTTTGATCTTGAAATTTTTCTTATAACTCATAAAGGATCCTACATGCATTACTATTTCGCTGAAAAATTGCACGGAGTGCAAAGAATAAGCTGCGATAAACAGTATTGTTACATAACTCGTTTTCAAATTCTATAGTAAGTGACAACATCAAGCAACACTAGGAAACAAGAAAGCACAATCGTGATACTCGTCCCTTTTTGACATAAAACGAAGGAACTGCCAACGACCCCGCTTGACACTTTTCAATTGAATTTTTTCCTTGTCAGAGGGCCCTTGAATGTACATACAGGGACTATTCACATCCGTGGTACCACGCAATAGAATCTATATCAGAAGCTGCTACATATTCCACTTACTTTTATGTATAGATTCAATTCTTTTTCATCACTAGGTCGAAAACATTCTTTGTACCTATTTAAAGGCCATGGGTGAATTAAAAAATTTGATCAAAAGGCATAAAGTTAAATCATAAGGCAAAAATATAATGTTTATTCTGGCTTAAAAAAAGTAAAGTAACGTAAAAAATTCTTGCTTATTTTACTTATTGTTTTCAAGAAGATACGCCAATATACCACTAATTTGGAAATAATATGTTATAATTAATACTCGGTTAGCGTATGTTTCTCTGTATTTAAAGAGTAGAGGAAGACAATGGTGATAGGGTATAGTAACATATTTAAATGAGTTTATTATCGTGTTCCTTGCTACAGAAAATAATTTTGCAGAAGGGTGATTTAAAAGCTAATTTGAATATTATTTTTTCAACCCACTTTTACACACACACACATACTCATACATATTATACATGTGTGCTCGTATGTATATATGTCCAAACGCACATATGTTTATATCTATATAAACATATATACATTCATACGTATATATATATTCTCGCAAGTCATCGCTGACGTGACGATCTCACCTTCGTCTTTTTGGATATTCAGGCGAATCGAAGCTGAGTTTTTATTTGTCGTAAGCAGAGTCTCAACCACGGCTCGTACTGATTTCGACCAAATAGAGCAGGCTAATAGATTTGTACATATAACAACAATAAACATAATTAGAATGGTAAACATCCAGCCATTTATGACACAAATATGTCTAAATAGTTGACACAGAATTGTCGAAAATAAGATTTGACGTAATTGGTCTTTTAAACTTGCGAGCAGAAAAGGAGTTCGTTGGCGGGATATGAGTCTAGGATGAAAGAATTCCAGTCTTCAATCTTTGCCCCTTTGCTACAGCGGTTGCCCAATGAATCACTTCATTATCCGAATATACTGGGCTGAAAGATTTTGTAAAATGTACACGTATGTTTTATTATACTTGGCTGATACTCTACGGTTATATGGTTGGATACGCGTATTACAGATACAAATCTGTTATCCTATTGAATTAATCGAAATCAGTGAGAGACGATAGCTGAATTCTAATCGCTGTAGAATCATGTGTGAATAATATATACACAAATTTTAATATTATACATAGATATAGTTAATTATAAAGTTGTAGTAAATGCAATATCTACAATTAAAATCATACATTCTTCACATTCTCAAGTTATTTTATTACAATATATTTCATAAATATGCCTCTTTTTTCTAACTCTGTTTCTGTTATATCACAGGTTTTTTGTTAACGAAGGCTTTCTGTTATGTCACACGTTTCTTTGTAAACGACGGCTTTAAAAAGAGTATCCGAATATTGTCATTACCGCTGGATGAGATAGTCATTGAACTCTTTTGAAATGGATGAGAGCCATTGTCGAGGTTGCTCTTGTCAGATATGGAACACTGTTCGGTGGTGAGATTCACGTCGTTTATTTCGGGGATTTTGCGTGATTACTTTGCTCGATCGGTAATCGACCTTTGCGACGATCACGACTGTGTATCTCAGTCCATGTAGTCTGCAGTATTCGTTGATACTCATCATGATTGACTTACTTTGATTTTTAACGTTGCTTATAAATTATTTTACAACTTGAATATGTCGGAAGCGTTCGCTTTTGAAAATATACACAGCTCAATTTTATGATGGAATGATAGACATACACCTGAGTTCAAGACAAAATCGTTGCGTCTGAATGTGTTCACTTCATACGTATGTATATTGTACTCTTGACAATTTTAAACTTCTACTTCAATACTTTATAACTCGCACTAAGTCTGAAATAGCGTTATGCCCTGCTATTTTTACCAAAATTGGCTACTGTTCTGCCAGGAATTTACGGGTCATTATAAATTAAAAAGCTAACCCGTAGCTATTGTACGAAGAGCCGCTGACTATACATATATAGTATCCTATATAGTATATACAGGTGGTACCTATACCATATACAGTATCTTTTCTTATCGTTCGATGATGTAAAATTCCACAATAACCCACATCAAAATACGTGTATACTGTTACGATCTCAAAAAATTAGAAATTATTAGTAACAAAGGAGCACATCCTAGACAGGATGACCATTACAATACACAAACACGTTTAATTAAATGAACAAACAGAAAAACTACCGTGGCCTAGAAGCGTAGAAATACATGGGCGGTATTGCGAAGCTGTTAAAACTTCCGTCACCTTTTTATCGTCCGTCGCTTCAATCCGTTTATCCATTGTCGTCCTTTCCGCTCGATCGCAGCTTCATCCCGTGGCGTCTCGCCATACCTCTTCTAGTTTTTACCGCGCCAATATTTCCCCTGGTTTGGCCTCGAGTTTCCCGTCTATCAAAACCCGGCAGCATGATAAGGAGAACTACGTGATTTAAGCTAAAAGCACCAGTAGTTGACACTTTTTTAAAAATGGAAAATAAGTAAGAAAACAACAAGGTTGAATATATCAAAGCTTATTAGTCTGCGAAGAGTCGCCCTTCAGCCACTTAATTGCGAACTATTGCGCATATTTTGTCATTGAGAAGAGTCACAGTGAACGGTTAATCAAAGTCGTGCACGGTTCTTACGATTTGTGCGTATTTTCTTATATGAATCGCTAAGGACTTGGTTAAAATGTAAGTGTTACAAGTTCGTGTTGTTCGATCATTGTGGGTTAAAAAGGCATTCGTGTATGTTGTTTGAAACTTAAAAAGGGGTTTATTTATTGAAATTGGCATCAAAGAATGTTAAACTGTCTAAATTAACGCCGTGTCAAGTATTGTAATTTGTAATTGTCTGTTATTCAGTAGTTGACATGGTGTGACCTTGCTCCTCTGTCAATTTTGAGATGACTCCTACGAAGGGTGACTTTAGAAATTATGCAAAGAGATTGTGCTAGCTAGGAAATTTAATATTTTTATTTAATTTTTATTTGTAAACTTACTCCAAAATAATCTTTTTTAAACATTCAACAAATTTCTGTGTTTAAACATTACGCAAAGCCAGTTCATTAATTGGTCTTCTCGCCATGCCAACTATTGCAGCAAAAGAATATCAACTTATTAAATCCAATTTTGCCTTCAAAAAGAAAACGTTCCGACTGCCATCAGGAATGAATACTTGTCGCAATACAATAGAACAATAGTCTGTGCAGCGACTACTAATCATAAATTTTCCATAAAGCAAACTTAGCACTGAGCTATGTGAACGAATAGGCGAAAAATTCCTTAAAGCGTCAACTACTGGCAGCTTTACCTTACACGGCGCGATTCTTTTGAAATTTGATCGAAGTGCCGTGGGACGGGAGAGGACTTTGAATTGTATTCGAACGGTATCGGAGCCGAGGAAGGGCTTCCGCGGTGCTTGCCGGATAAACGAAACATTTTTTCCGGTTCTTTATGGTAGACAATAGACTATTAGCCGTGAGTACCAATTATGGAGTTACACCGTAGCTCCTCTTCGAGGGTCGCCCTCAGATCGCGAGGTCTGTCGAATGTATAGGCGTGCCGACGGAGGAGGCCGGAAACGTGGATGGAAAAATCGCCGGTAGTCCTCCCGCTCGTTTGCGCCTCTAATATGAGAGGTGGATTAATTAGGCACCGTCGGAATGCCGTATCCTGGAATGCCGGCTAGAAGTACACTCGAGTTTGACTTTTGCGTGTAAGCTGCGCGGTGTGAGCGTCTCTGACTTTTTTTCCTTCCTCTCGCAGTATTGTAGTCCCAACTAATCCTGTGAACCCTGAAAGTTACGTAATATACTTTTATAATAGCAGGAAAATTGTTCCGGGGAGTATTACACCTCTTTGGTACATTACATATTTGGTGTAGATTTTTGCGTCTGAAAACGACTTTTTACGTTTTTTAATAGTAGTAACAAAAAAGCTCTGTGGTGATATGATCTGATTTTAAGTAAATTATTTAATAGATTTAAAAAAATATTCGATGCAGCTTAGTATCCTGCGAGTAGCAGACCAACTTTGCGCAGTGCTCGAAAAAAATATTACGTTGTCCCAAAAGTGTCTTTTGTTGTCTGCGCGCAGATAGTTTATCTGGTAATGTTTATACAAACGTGGAATCTAATTTATTAAATATGGTAGTCTTTATCTTCAGCCAACGTCTAACTGTCATAGGATATGTTTTGTTTGAATTACAGTCTGGTATATGTACGCCTATTCACACGTTTTTAAGTAAGGAAAATCAAAGAAAGCATGTCCGACATATAATGCTGCATTGTTTTAAAAAAGGTTGCAGTGCTAAAGAACAGTAATTGAGATTTGTACCTTGTATGGGAATGGTGCTACATGTGTTCAGACGGTTTAGGAAGTTTAGAACTGGTAATTTTAATCTTTAGCTTTGACGTAGCTTTAAGGAATTATGACGTATATTTAAATACATATTAGAAGACACAGGTAGTACGGATTTTGAGCAATGCATTACTTTTAAATACAAATCTATGTTGCATTAATTCTTATTATTCTACTATATTAAAATAGACATTGCAAATTTCCGTAGGTGAATAGTGAATAACTCGGCCTGGGTTAAAGTTATTTATGAACCTATTTATTACTTGAAGTAGCGTTTTATTATATAGGACGAAAACACGATATTGGAGAAAGAATAATTTAATAAAAGAAATACAATAGTACTTTATATATTATTAGAAATATATAATATAAGTAATAACAATAAAGAATAGTATATATTGAATGTAACAACAAAACTACACGCGGAAAATGTTAGAATTCGCCACTAAGTTGAGTCACATATCATAGTTATCCAAGGTAAACGTATAAATAAGGCATCAGTAAAAGAGAACGAATTTAAATCTTTTTGATATTTATTGCCAAGTCGATGGATATGATTTAACGGGTTGTTAGCTTTATAAGTGGATCGATAAATAAAATTGCGAAATAACGGCAATATCCTAAGAAGTTTTGCATGAACATTAAATTGAGTAAGAACATGTGATAGCGAACTGTTCTTGGAATCATTAATTACGGTACAAAGTAACGGTAGTTTAGCAATAAGTTTATATTCTACGAGGAATGAGACGTTCTGTAAACGCATGATGGGATCATAGTCGTGAGAGAAATGATACGTAAAATGATTCGAGCTGTGCAAAATAGAGGTGTGGTGATACGAGCTCGATATTATTTGTTACATTATCGCATAATGGTTTAGACTGAATGTGTATACATAATGTGTACATATCGGCAAAGTTTTTCAATAACTACTATGTAATATTATACATAGAGTGTAAATATTGTGTAATTTATGAATCTTGCCGTAAATCAATGATAGTATAGCATGTATTTATATATAACGATTTATTATTCGTTTATTACAAATGTATTTCTTTGCGACATAGTAAATTTAAATGTTGGATTTGCTTTATAAAGAGTTTCTGAGGTAGTTTCTTCAAAAGAAGAGAGAGAAGCATTACGTGATTGGTATACTGATGCTTATTGAAGTAGAATTTTCCAATTTCTTTCTTACAAATATAGGTTGTGCGTGCTGCATATTCGATAGTAAAGGTGTTGTATTTATGGTAAGTTCTTTCTCCTCTCAGTATAATGTTGAATAATATTCTTTTAACTTTATCTGTATTTCAATAAATCACAAACAATATTGTAGAGACGGATGTTTTAAAGATTAATCTTTTGACGTGCATTTTTGGCGTATTATCATAAATTGTGCTTAATTGGTTGAAATCTAAATTCTTGACTAATATTAAGCGAATAAGGTAATACTGCTGATTTGAGATAGAATATATGTCGGATAATTTGTCTATCTTTTGTGTCAATTTCTGAGGATGAATTAAATGCCAGTACATGTCCTAATACATATAGACAGAATTATAATGCATGTATTTCTACTTGTTTTTACCCGTGTTTATGTCCTTTGACTAGATGTTATTGGGTGTTTGTGCAGATACTATAATATAGTATATTATAATATAATAGTATGTAGTATATTATTATATTATAATAGTTCCATAATTGATCTCTTTGCACTTGTTTATTGTACCTCACCGTTTTTTTTTTACTGATGTGAACCAAAAGTTAGTAGAGATTCATTATTTTTACCTATTTTTGTCAACATTGACACGAATAATAATTAAGTCTTTGAAAATCAGTATATGATCAAATATATTACAAATTCTAACTGCGGTATGCGCTAGGATCAAATACAAATGGCATTTCGAAAATAGTTTTTATTATTTTTACGTGACATAAACTTATGAATGTAAATAGACAGATGATCCAAAAAACTTTCATTAAATTGAGTTTAATTTTTTAAATTTTATTTTTAACGGACTACCTTACAGAAAGCTGAGTGCAGTAAGAAATATTTTATAGCATGTCAAAAGACATTGCATGCATTAGAAGAAAACGTTTTTTCCTCGGTATAACGTTAAGTAATGTTGAGAAAACCTATAAATAATACAAAGTGTCTATTAAATAATAGTTGTTTTATTCAGAATACTGAACGCAGAATGACCTTTTAACATCATTTTTAATATGCATGGCAGTCGAAGTGTTTAAACTAATATTTCGAAGGTTATTCTTTTTTATTTGAGTATAAAGAAATGACAAATTTGACCATTGGAAAATATATGTAAGTACATTCATGATAGTAACACTCTGCTTGAATATCTAGTAGGCGCAGGAGTTGTTTTACGGCCGCTGTTTATTTGTTTTACGAGTGTATGCTTTGTGCATAAACTATTTAGCTTGGATTCCTCAACTATGGGACGTGCATTAAAAAATGATATCTGTTAATACATATTTTTTCTGTAAAGAAAAGAAACAAAGGCAAGCAATAAGAACGTAAATTATTATGAAATGGAAGGTATCAATTACATAATAAAATGAGAAATAAAACATAAAGATCTGTTTTGTCGCGTAAGCCGGAAGTGTCTCGTTATTCATACGTGTGTCTAATGATTGCCATCGATAATCAAGTGCATGCAAATATGATTGAGCGTTGTTGAGTATCTATCATTACCGCCCCCCTCCCGCCAAACAAGGCTGACTGGTATAATCCTACATTTTAATATTCTGAGTGAAAAATACGTAATGATGTGTCGATATAAAAGAAAATAGGTAAAAACGAAATTACGTTGCGATCATTAAATCGATCCATTTCAGAAACATGCCACTTATGCAACTATTTTGAGTTTTTATTTATTAAAGGACATAATAGCACGCTTAGTGCCTTTGGCAACTCATAAAATGCACTTACTTTTGGTTTTACGCGATTTATTACACATGTTTATAACCTGTTTATAAACATAATATGGAAAAAAGTTCGTATTCTTTGCTTGACTTTTTCTGATCTCGAATGATCCACTGAATTCATCTTTTTCAGAAATCTTAATTGTCACCGTATATCTAATATAAAGGTTTAAAAATCAGTATCAAAACTATCAGTATTTGAAACAGATTTATAATAACCAGGCCACTATTTATAATAATATACTAGGATGTAACATAAGTATAACAAATGTAAATGACATAAGCTGTAATGTATGTAATATAAATATAACGTAGATATACCGATGAAAAGACATTTGTCTAAGAAATGTAAAATTGATATTGCCTTATATTTATTTATGTGATCAAAATGTTACTCATTACTCATTTAACAAAATACTTACAATTTATTATCACAAATACCAATGGAGTTGGACTTTTACAGTTTCTTAGAAGCATATCTGTCATGTAAAACCAAAATTGAATATACAACGTTATATCTTGCAAACGTGTTTTCTTGCGTGAATATTCCGCGGGCGTGGCATTGCGTCTACCGGTGTTCATTGCGCGAATTTGCATGCAGATCCGGTGATCGTTAGCCGGGCGTAGCTGTCGCGATCGCCAGGGGGGAACATTGGCCTGGCGAAGAAATCGAGGACACCATAGCAGTCATCGATATTTACGCGGGAAATAATTACCGATTTGTATCGGTCAGGAATATCGGTTAGGTTGCGTAATCCGTTTCTTCAACAACCCTGTAGAGTCTTTAGCTATAATATTAACACTTAACCTACTGACGTTGTTTGCATGTGTTCATCTTCTGTTTAAATATAATTCATGTAAACCAAGAGCAGCAAGCATAGGTATTAGTATTATTATTAGAATTTGCTGAAAAATGTTACTCATCTTCATTTGTAATGACACGCATAATTGGTGGAATCTATAGAAAACTAGAAAAATTTGCAAGGCGGGACATTCTGTAAACTGAGGAGTGTGATAGAAATTACAAATCCTATTAGTAGATTTCTAGTGGGTAAAGTATTAAGAGTTAACTTCTGAGAGCTAGTTTCTACTTAAAAAGGATGTTTTAGCTGTGGTACTTGCCAATTTCAATGATATTCAACAGGATTACGGGAGTATGTCTGTAGCAGCGGTAACCATGTTTGTAGCCAAAGATATTCAGCTAGTTCTGAAAAAATATGAGTTTTTTTTAAGAAAAACCGCGGACAATAATCCACATTTTCATAACGTGTAAGCGTCCTTCAGAACTCGTGATAAAGAAAATTTCCATGGCGGGATACGAGGATGGAAGCAAAAATTTTAAGCCCTTAATGCAGTAACGCTGTTTCGCCGTGATTCTCAAATAAAGTACTTTATTACTAGAATATATCGAATTATACGATTTTTTTAAACTTCACGCGTAATTTTCTCTTGACTTACTAAATATTCATGCATTCTTTTTAACCGAAAATGTGTAATTTATTGTTTCAATATCTTCACGCACATACGCCAAAGTTTATATCAGGCGTTGACTTATACGTAATGCATGTAAAAGAAGTATTCGAATATTGTCAGTTCAATTGTACAGTATAATTTTTGCAGTACCTGTGTGCAGATTATAATAAGACACTATCGCAAAAATTAACGCATATGAGAGTGTGCAGTCCTAATATTAAGTCCTGACTTCCGGGCGGTGGTCTCGACTTAGAGATAGCAGTACGATTGCCATGGGAACGGATGTATACATACCAAGGTTCTTATGGAGATCCTTTGGTTGTTGACCTGAGATAGTCGCTATTAACTTGTGGTCAGCAAGACTATATCAAATAACGTTAAATATAGTAGCAATAATACACTTTGCTTAGATATGGATTTTTCTCTTCTATTCAGGCTGACTTATTAGAAGATAATTCTTAATATCAGAAGTTATAAGACGTATAAAGATAAACAGTGCAGTTTTTACCTTTATTGAAGACACTCGTTTATTTTTCTCAGTAACGATCTGTTTACTCATTTGACTTTTTATTGCTAAGGTCGTCTGACATCAGCTCCAGGATAAAAAGTATATTTCTGAGAGGAAACGGAAATATGATAGCCATAAAAAGGTGTATCTGTGCATATATTGAGATTCTTATAGAAGTGCATTTGGTACTGTTCTGATATTCTCGTTTTTACGTTAAGACTGTGAGAGCCAAATGTGCTTCTGATTCTCGCAAAACTTAATCTTGATTATTTCATGACAATTTGTATACGAAAAACAATGAATAATATTGTTCAATTAATTGTACGAGTGCCACGCAGCTCGATCGCCCTATTTTGTTTCACGTCGAAAATTATTATATCTCATTACCATAATTATTCCACTAACTCAGTCTCTACTATAACTCTCAAAATTTTACCAGGTTTTACTGAATCATACGGTTCTTTACCCTCTTCACGAAGAGCTGTAAAAATTGTAACATATAATGTTCTTGCATAAGTCACGTTTAACATTAGTACAACCGATTGTTTTCCGAATATATTTAAAACACCACATATATCTTTAAAAAAAAGAGAGCAAATATGAGATTTCAAGAGATCAATATGATCAACTATATCTATATCGGAAGAAAATTGTCGAAAATTATGGGAAACGCGCCATTGTAAAGATAAGACAGCATTTCTAAGGAATGACTAACTCATTCAATTAATTCAGTAGTTTTTATGATAAATGACGAGTGACAACATCAAATAAAGGCACAATAAAAGGAAGGTCAATCGTGCTGTTTTGCACTTTTCGTTTTTTCCACCTACTTCTGGCACTCGCACGATCAAGCAGTTTAGCTTTCATATTGTTTATTGTTCCACAATGGTTCCGTTCTGTTTCGGGCCGGCCTTGGCTTAACCGCGACGAGAAAAATAAACCGTGTAGGTTTTTGTCGCGGAGCATCGATCCTCCGTGGGTCACGCTTCGATAGCGAATGTAAACTCTAATTGATGGAGGCAGACCTCCCTGGAATTAGTTCTGCGATATGGGTTAACCGTCGCAATTTGCTAAGCTCCGTCAATTTCTATTACCTCCCGACAGATTCAGGGATTCTGGATTCGAAACCTGTTTTCTGCAGGCGCACGCGGCCGAGCGAGGGGGAGCGGAGTTCAATGGCACTCAGCAGTTCGGCACGTTGAACAGGGATTTTTAAAGCGACCCGAGGACAAAAGCTGTACTTGGACTCCTGACCTTCTGTAAACGAGTTACGACCAGCGGGCCGCTCGGAAAATGTACGCGCGGCACGAAGGCTCGCGTTTGAAATCGTAAGCTTCGCGCCGATTTGCGCGGAATGTAAAATCGGCCCGCGCCGGACGGTAGCGTCCTCCTGGATATTATTCAGCATTCAAATCGTTCCCCTGTTCTGCTCGGTGCCTAAGAACCGACAGCCGTTCGGCATTCATAACGCGGCATCGATGTCATGTAAATGCGCGGGGAGAATTATCCCCGATTCCAAGAGAGAGAGCCAGCCTACCTTAAAGCGTAACGAGCTACGTGCTTCGAGATCGCCCTTTTGATACTCGACATTTTTGCGAACATGTGCGAAGAATCGAGTTTATACCGTAAGAAGGAATGCCGACACATCTGTCGTTTCTAATTAACACGTTAACGCCAGTGATCGTGCAAACTGGGTTGTTCGATCGGGTGGCGTGTACCACTGGTGGTATTAGTTTGGCTGCCTGGTCCACCAGTGATTCAAACGGAGCTAATGAAGTAGCTTATTTCAATATTTGGGGCGGTCGCATTTGAAGTTTCGCGTACAATTATTCTTCAAATTATGGCTTATATAAAAAAATGTATCAAACGTTTTATTTATGATTATGTTTTAAATAAACAGATTAGAGTTTTGAAAGTGATTGCGTGTGAAACTTTAAATGGAGAATCTGTATATGTAAATGTGGTTTTTGAATATGTTCTGTAAATGTGTTTTTTTGGATTGCTGGCAGCAAAGTATTGATATAACTGCTAAAATAAAATATGAATTATACCGTCGGTGTTAACGTGTTAACTACGACTCAATGTTTGTGTGTAAATACAAAAGCTGCGGTGATATTAACGGAAGGGACTATAATTCTGCGTATAAAATATTTTTTAAGTTTTACAAAAATTTTTGTTTTTGTTTTTGTTTTTGTTTTGTTTTTATTTTTAATCACAAATTGGTGATTTTTTTTACGAAGATAGATGCAAGTAATCTATCAGTAGGTAAAAACGTGCTTGGTGCTTTTCTTAGAAGTGTCTCCGATCCATTCTGGTCTGTTTATGGAGAATTGAATAAAAAAAAAATATGTTGCAGCACAACATGAAATAATTTGTCTTTACATATTAGCAATTATGCACACATATTATTATATATTTTCTTCCAAACGGATTATTCGATGTATATATATCTACACTGTGCTGATTGATAAAGCTTTAGTAAATACAATTCGAAAGGTCAACCGTTTTTAAGATACAAAAATTTTTGTACGTAAGCTTGACGATTGATTTGCACTTACTAGCTTTTCGATAATTACAGGAATAATTCCATATATCTATCTTCCATTTCTATACATGCTTGGCGCCTTCTTTTAAGATAGTTGCAAAGTTTCTTGAAAATGTCACACTTTTGTTAAATTATTTGGCGAGCATGAAGGATCTGGTTACAAAATTCTTTCAGATCATTCATTGGCGAAAAAAAGACTACTGTTTAAATATTCCTATAAGAAGGACGTTATCGATCCACTGCGTCTAATGTACCTTTGACCGAACCACCGTAATTAAGTTCTCTGAGGAGCAATATGCCGACATTGTCAACACAATAATTTGTAACTGTATAGTTACAGATTTGAAGTTCGTATGCGTGTCTCGCGCTGATAGCAGTTGATAAGTCAATTTTGGTACTAACGTAGAAGAAAGTTTATGCCGTAGAAATGGTTGATTTTTTGATCGATATTTACTAAGGATTATTCGTTTAGTACAGCGTATTCTATGTGCCAAATAAATATTGAATGTTTTTTTGTTTGATATTTCATGCACACATACACACATATACAGGGTCTTGTTCGGAGAAATAACTCAATTTGCAAATCTTGGAAAGATAAAGAAAGTAAGGAGATTTTTTGACTTTTTGTCAATAACACTTTTTTTTACTTTTGATTGCACGTATCTGGGTATGGTACGTTCAGCTTATAAGGAAAAAAGTTTGCCGAATTTATTGTTATGGGTTTATGAAGGAGAGTTAAAAATAGTCAAACTATGTCGTAAAATCTCAAGTTTATTACGCATAGTCGTTACTCATTTTAATGTTAATTTACTATGAGAATGATTAATTTACTTATAAGGATTAAATGACATATATTTATAATATAACGAGTCATTATGAAACGCTGTAGTTCCATTAACAGTCGTAGTAGCGGAAAATTGTGATGGTGATAATGGTATTTATTATTACAGCAACAATAATAATCACGTCATTAGTATCACACATACAGTTTGCATTATATAAGATTGCGGGTAATATTCAAAATTTTATGATAACGTACAAGAATCGTATACCCGACTGTAATCTTACACATACTTCTCATATTTGTGTGGATGCCGATGAAAAAACTTACTTTGGCTTCTTGAAGAATAGCTGTGCAGAATAGCCGTGTACGCTTCAAAGAGATAATCACCGATGTGCTTTCAACCGAGACATTTAGATTCTTCTTTATATTTAAGAGGCTTGAAAAGTTTACCTCCGATTCCGGGAACGAGCAGTTGCAAGTAGCTTTGTGAGTTAATTAGCCGCTTGTTTACCAAATGAGCCTTTTTATCCCGTGCACTCGTACAATTATTAATAATGAATTGGCTTTGATCCCTCTATAGAGCAATACGATAAAGAAGCTCGCGATTAAGGGCAAGCTTTTTAATTCCACTGCGGAGACCCGTTATTTTCTAAATCGGCCCTTAATTTTCCCGGCCTTGCCCTTGATATTCTCAGAAACACTCCGACGATTAATTGACTGAAATAACAGGTATCCTTCGGCGTGCACCCATTCGTCATCTCGGTCGTCCCAATCTTGTCCTGCGCTTTCGTGACACGTGCGGCTGAATGGCCGGGCCGAAAGTAATTCCTCCAGTTCTTTCTTTGCTTCATTTTCGGTGCCGACCTCTAAAACCCTTTGGATCAGGACCTACAGTTCTAACCTCTTGCATTATAACATCGAATCAGTCTTATGGTTCAGATTACATAGGATACTTGGTTGAAGCATTTTATCGATTAAGATTAAGATAAACGGTTGTCCTTTTTTTATTTTTTCACGGTTCTTGTATTTTTTTTTGTGTGAAGATTTAGGTATGATTGGAGGAGGAAGAATTACTGTGAGGTGTAATCGTTGGATTTTTTGGCTTTAGGTTTCCTGTAGATTCTGGCAATCTTAAAAGTAATGCTGCACGTTTGGTTAACTTGATGAGGGAGCATGCAAATGGTTTACTGTGTCACATGCTGTTCCAAATTAAATTATAAGAGAGAGGGGTAAAGGTGAACTTTGAACCACTGTATCTTCAAGCTGTGTCAGATGGAAAAGTTATTAGTAATTGGGGGGGGGGGCTAAACTCGACCCTTTTGTATAAAAGAAACGAAGTACGAATGCGATATGTAATTAGATTATGTAAAATAAAGTTTTTTGAGTGAAGACTTGTTTATTTTTTTTTATTCTTTGGTGTTGTTTACCATATGCATGTCAACATTTTCTCAAAAATTTGTGATAAGTAATTGGCGATATTTGAATGCCGATCCTAATTTTTTGTATGCAACTATAATGAATGTGTTCTTAAGTTTGAAACTAGAGAACCAAAGACAAATTTGGGTGGATTGCACAGTTTGATAAATAGCGCCATACTTGAAGTTGATATGGTTTTGGCCGAATTAACGTTTTGAATTTAATTTATTACATATTTTTGCATATTATCATTTTTGATGCCTTTCTATGATTTCGTGTGTAAGTTATTTCGCTTTATTGTGTTAATGTCATCAACAAACCAGAAAAGATTGCACGATGTGATCGAAAAGTTTGTTAAAAGAAACATGTGAGTGTGACATACCACTAGTTGATATACACTTCTTGATTCTTTCATTCTTCACTGTGTTTACGTTCCCAATACTGGCATTCATATTAATCGTGGTTATATTAAAATGTCATCACATCATGACGGAAACCGTGACGGCAGCCTGATTTTACTCATGATAAGAAATAGTTATACATATTCATTTTTATATATGCACAGAAATGAATATAAGTTCTCTCTAATAATTTTTGTAATTTAAAACGACTTATTTGAAATTAATTTTACTTTTGATAAATTCTGATTGTATTAATATTCAAAATAAGAAAAAATTGTTTAAAGTTTCTTCTTTTATTTTGAATGTCAGTATTGTACATTTATAGAAAGGTGTCTGCTCTTAATTTTCCATGAAAATAATCTAATTTGATATCTTACTTATGAAATACGATAGTATGTTTTGGCAACCTAGTCAAAAAGTGATATGCAGTACATTTACTTAGAAAATATAAAGCACCCTAAAGACGTTTGTCTTCAAGAACATACGCATATCTTCATTTCTGTGTAGATGTTTCTAAATAAGATAATCATATAAGTACGTAATGCTGTTATATCACTGTATTGATTATCCTTATTAGATTACCCTATTTTAAGATTTATATATCATTATTCCCCAAATAATAGGTTATTTCAAATAATATTTTTAATAAAGTATATCTTGTTTCATGGAGATGTTTTATTTAATATATTTTTTAAACGAGCTGTAGCTGGGAAATAATGCGTATGAAGATCCGACATATTCTTTATATTACAGAATAGAAGTTTTCAATCTTCCTGTGTTTGAAATCTTTTTTGATATTAAAAACAGTATCAGTAATGACTTGCTGAAAATCGGACAAAAATAAGGGATTAAATCTTGAAGTTAAATAGTGAAAATTGTAGCGAACTATTCGAAGGTTTTAAAGCGCGTTCTAGTTTTTTGTTTTATCAATTTTTTTTTATTGTTATTTTTTATTGTTGTGTTATTTTAATTAATTTTTATAGTAATTCGTCGAGCGTAAGGATTTTTTTTTAAAGACTGATATATTACGCGGTATCGTTCCACATTTACGCGCAATTTTTATTTGTATCATGCCTTTAGGGGATTTCCACTGGCTTAAGCTTCTAAAGGGTGTCCCAACAGGAGCAGAACATTTTTATTTGGCGCTATTTTCGCTTTTGTGTTTTGATAGTCAAATCATTATAATCGTTCGATGCTAAACAGTCCGCCATTATTAAAAATGGATCGCTATTAGACATAACAACACATTCTTACTGTTAAATATTATTTTAAAAATGGTGAAAGTTTGACAGTCACGATTTGCAAATTGTGTGCAATTTTTACTGAACGAAATGTTGGAAGTGAAACAATTGTGAAGATAATAATGGAAATATTCGAGGAGATGTGGTCGATTACTAATGTCAGACTATCGATGCGTGTTTGTTCAGGTCGTTCAGCAGAAAATGTCACATTTGTTCGTCAGAATGTGGTCGATATATCGAGAATATTCATTTGGCATCGCGCTCAAGTATTAAATATTTCAAAAAGCACTATGTAACCTTTCGTTCATTGGCGATCAGAATTGGCCTAAATTGTGTGCCGTTGGACTTTTTTCTCTGTGGTTCTTTGAAGTCAAATGCTTATGTCAACAAGCCCACGATCAACCAAGCCTTGAAGCAAATTAGGCGATGTATCACTGAAATCCAGCCACAGTTATGCCAAACTGTGCTAGATAATTACGTCAAAAAATCACAAATGTGCCTGCAAAATTGAGGAGTGCATTTATCAGATGCGTTGTTCCATACATAATTCTCCATATATACTCTTTCGCAAACAAACCGTGTTTTATTTCAAAGTTAAATTTTCCGCTCTTATCGAGACACCCTTTAGCGAAGCCACATCGACATCGAAAAACAAAGAGTGGTCGGAGCAAATATTCAATTGAGTACCCCACTGATTGAAATACGTCTGTGCCACGATAAAAACTGACGCCCGCGGCGCTCCGTAATTTTGCATCGGGATAAGGAATTCAAATATTTAAATTACTCGGTGGGAACGAAAAAACGTCGGGATGATTTACTCGCACCTATATGCCGGTACATTTATCAGTGCACTCTTGAATTCTACGCACCGCGGCACTCGCCTATCGCGCGTACACCTTTTTAATCAACTCTGCTTTGGTTATGTATTACTATCCGTTTGCAAATAATCTGCTGGATATGATATGTGCGTGGAGATGCAATCCAATAAAGCCGGCGACTTTGAAAACTCGATTATAATACCAGGTGTTTTATTAGGTTGTCCCTTCTCTCTCCCCAGCTACTTTCGCACAGAAAGCTATTTTCTTACCAAGAAAAAATTTTAATATAAAATTTGTATTATGGAATAAAAAAATAATTTATATAAATTAAATAGTTTAACAATAAATCTACATATAACTTAATATTCGGAATTTAAGGTCATTTTAAAGTGTTATGTAAGGACGTGTGCCAGCGGGAGGCGAGAAGGATAAAGGAATAAAAGAAAATGATTGTTTATTCCAGTACAGGTATCTGGGGCTGCGATTCGTTCAGAATGTATAATTGGAGGCTATCAAGGCTCAGAATAAGAGGTTAATTGAAAGAAAAAATTTACATATATATTTACATATATTAATATTTTGAATAAGATGGAATGTTACATAAGACAGACATTATGGAGAGGATACAAAGACAAGGAAGCAATAATTTATTCCCTGATTCCTCAAGAGGAGGAAGGAGAGCTTGGAATATGACCGTGGCAGTGTCAGGCGGCAGGGATCGACTGGTTCAGATTTATATACTCCATGATTGACAGGTACGCGCTTTAAAAACTATGCAGAAGGAGAAGAAGTATATCATTATGATTGTTACAATACACATTGACATATTTAATTGTATTACTCATAAGAATGTGCGAACACAACATTGTGGGACCTAATGCAATTTGTTATCAGTGCAAAACGGTGGGGAAAATATGTATTATCTTTTAAAATTGAAAAAACGTCTTTTGAAAAGAAGAAGAAATTTTTGTATCCAAATTATTACGTATAACAATTTCGTAATGTTGACGTTGAAAGAGAAATAAGTGCGTGTTTCCCTTTCTCCCGCGTACCCACGATTAACCCTTAACCCGTCCAAGGCCATGGTATCATTGATTGTATGAGTATTGCGGGATAGCAATGTTAGGTGATCTGTTCCGTGAGCAGCTGTTGCTCCCAGATATGGTGGCATTCCCAAAGGCAGGTCACCTGCCGTACGAGGTTTTCGGACGGCGACTAGTTGGATGGCATCACAGGATCTGAAGTCAAGGTTCCAGAATTGTATACTCGCGATACAACAAACGACGTGTATATTTACAAACTGAATATGAAGATGGTTCTATGGCTTATTATAGGGGAACTTCGCAAAATGAAATGATTAGTGGTTACTTCTAGTTTGAGGGTTTGCCTAATGATGTGTACTCGTGTGTTGTTCAAAGAGAAATCTTTTATATGATACTTGATTACCTATAGTTGAGAGATCGCTTATCGAAGCATACTCGCGTGTTGTTTAAAGCGAAGTTCTTTATATGATTCTTGGCTACCCCTTTTTGAGAGATTATCTATCGAAATGTATTAGGGTGTTGTTCAAAGAGAAGTCTCTTTTGTTGGAAGAATATTAGCTATTTAATTGATATTGAAATCTCAGTTTGGTGAAACGATGTCGCGAGGATAGGGCTGACGGCCCGGTTGAGAGTTTTTCCGCGTTTTAATTAATTTTTACCTGAGTAAGCATTGGTTCATCAGATGTTTCATGGTTACTTGACCAGTGCGTTACGGAGTTGCCCTTTGGTTGAGTTTTCTGTGGAGTAATAAAATAGCTGGTGGTCGCTTATTCAGGCATTCCTTACTGTTAATGCCTAATTTAATAACACGTTATATTAATTGATTGAAAGGATTGAGTTAGGTAGTTGCGCGACATGGATGTGGATTGGTTATTGTCAAAACCACCATTTATTTTTTATTGCGACAATCGGTTAAGTAATTAATGGTACAAAATAGTTATACGTAATAACTCTAGTGCAAAAGTCCTTTCTTAAAGGCCATTTTTTAGACTTTATAATGTCGTATTCGCACGTCTCTTTGAGTAATAAGTTAAGTATGTCAATATGTATTATAACAACTATAATTATATATTTCTGGGCAATTCGTAAGTCGCGCACCTGTCAATCATAGGATCGATCAATTAGGATCAGTTTATCCTTACTGCTACTGCTACGCTCATATTCTAAGTTCCCATTGCTCTCCTTGAGGACTTTGGGAAAAAATTACTGATTCCTTGTGAACGTGGGATGCAATTGATATGGATACGATTAAAACGTGAATGTACTTTTGGTTGAAAGGTGTATATTTATATATTAGAAATCTTCTTATGTTTCATTCGATGCACTATAGTCGGGAGTGCAGAATTAAAAATTGGTATGGGTAATAAGAAGATTCTACAACGATTAATTACTACACTATAAAAATACAATATTTTGTTGAGAAATGGAACTTATCAGTGAGGATATAAAAAAATTCACAATGAGCATGCTCTGCAAGCTGGTTCGTTTCTAGTGACCGCTAATTCTGTCCGCCACAGGAAAATCGACAAAATATAGATGGTTCTATAACGCAGTTTTTCGCAATCTTTCATCTTCTACGGCACAGCAACGTTTTTTCGACGATTCTAGCGGCACACTACAAGGAAAAGCTTGCAAATACATAACTTACAATAATACGTATATGTATTTATTTGAAAATAAAACACAATAAAATAGCGCCATGTATATAGATTATTTACGTTACATGTATTTATATTACAGTACATAGTATATACTTTTATTTAAGTTTTATATAAAGCAGTATGAATGTATGCCAAGACAAAAACAAAAATATGCATTTATAGATTACATGTCAGAAAAGGTTCTCTTTAAAATTAAATATAAAATTGATTGTTTGGTGTTTACTTACGCCTATTTAATGAAAGTTAATTCAAATACAATATTTAATTTATTAATGAGATATTTGAGCTTGTTTTGATCAACATATTCGTTTTATATCTGGCTATATATTCGAAAGTGCCACCGAAGTTCATGGCCAACACCCTTTAAACACGATCGTTTGCCATTTTTAATTAGAACCAGTGTAAAAACTAAATTTTTTTATTCTCGAGAAAATTACTATGGCACAGACAAGATTATCTTCTGGCATACTAATGTACCGGGGCACAGCGGTTGCGGAGTAGTACAATAAGGTTCCAAACATATCACTCAAAACAAACTACACTGTTTTGAATAATAGTCGAGCAGATACTTCATATACAATGTTTTAATGCACTGATCAAACTCAAACACTGCTACAGTCTTAACCGTGAATTGAAATAATGATTTATAATCAAATTGATCTTAAAATAAAATAAATATTAGGAATATTATCCGTTTCACGCGTTAGATTTAGTAACATAGCTATGAGTTCTTTGTCACTCGAAGTTAAATGCAACTTATGACAAACTCTATCTCAACATTCTAGCACCATGGGCTGAGCGATCACGGAATTCACGACTTTCCGATCGTATGTATAACATTAACGTCACAATCACAGTAATGGCAGTAACAATAATAGCCCCGGGGGGTACGTTCGAATTCTTTGTAAAGATCAAGAAGAGAGGCTGGGTTTGTCCGAAGTTTTTGTAAGGATCAAGAAGCTCCTGATCCCGAACCAATGGAAGCGACACGTAAATACTCGATCTTTTTGGGTGAATCGGAAAGCCAGAAGACGAGGCGATACCGATTCTACTCTAATCGTCAGGTCCAGCGCAACTATAGTGCAGTTGCATCTATCCCGCGAGTAACGCGCGACATTCCTCTGGTGGAACCTTTTGGGCGAGGCACTTTTCTAGAGAAATCTATCGACTGCGTACGTACTTATTCATTTTAGGAACTTTCTATTGCAACAACTTGCGTGAATTATATTGATCATTGACGAGCAGTTCATTTCCACTCTTTTTAATAATCTCTAAATTCTCCATCTGGTTTTATTGGAATAATTCAAGTCGCGATCCAGTTACTCCAGTGTTCAATTTCTTTCCTCGCCTTTTTTAAAAAATATGGCTTAATTCACCATTTTATATTTATGATTTTCAATTTCAATTAATTCCTAAAATGTAGTAACCTTAATTATCTAAACTACGTACTAGTGGTAAGACTTTCTCACACACAAAGTCGTTCTGTCGACAGAAATTCTTATTCCAATAAAACCAGATGGAAAATTTAGAAATTATTAATAAGTGTGAGAATTAACTGCTCGTCAATGATCGATATAATTAACGCAAGATGTTTTAAGAGTGTCAGGAACAATGAGATTAGGAGTAGCTATGTATACATTGAAATTTTCTATTGCTCTATTATTTTCTTTATCTGAACATTGTATTACACGTTGAGATTCAAAGAGGGAGTCGAAGGAAAATTAAGCGGTAATATTATGGTCATTGTGCAGGGAGACAAAATATGAAAAGTTATAAAACCTGATTCGCATAAATGGCGGTGGCTTTTGATGTTATGGTAGCATCCATGAACGGAACCTTGACTCGGTAGTTTAACGCGGACTGCATGCGCATCAACAGGAAGGAGCGGTTGTTACCCGTTCTCGGTGAACATAACCAAAGCTGTGCAAAACTATAAAAAGTTGAAGAAGAGGAAGAAGGAAGACTTATAAGAAAAAAGGAACAGACATTTGTCTTGACATCTTCCGCTGCTGTTGAGCATACAAAAATGAATGCAAGATAAGGCATTCTTAACAACATGCAAAAATGTCGGTCTATAAATCTATGTAACTTAATAAATGAGCATAAAAAGTAACAGTTTGGTATCATATTTCATTTAGAAAATATAAAAGATGACGATCCAGCTGTAATAAATGAAAGACATACCGAGACGAACGTAGGACGTAATAAATGTCATATTATTATACATAACGAAACGTATTTTTTTTTATTAAGAGAACCTAAAACCACCGAATAAAATGATCTTACAGAAAAAATACTCCTTGCAGGATATTGGTCCTTTCATATTATTTACATTACGTTAAATATATTTTGGAGCATAAAAATTCAAAGAGATATTTAGTTGGACTTATTTGAATGACTTGCGAGATGGCGTATTTGTTGTAAAGTGTTATTGAATAAGAAAGTATATAAACTTACTGTAGTATAAATATCTGCAGAAGTTGAAGGGAAGAAGATGCGCGTTGCCTCATCTATTAATGAATAAATTTAAAAATAAGTATAATATTTTGTATCAACATAGTACAGAATTATTTGTCTTTAGCAGAACGAAATTAGAGATAAAATATGGAGTATATTCAACGAGATGTATTATACAACACGTTTTGCTTTGGGTGTAATTTTTTACTTTATTTGTTGACTGAGCATTCTCCAAAGAGTCACCGCTTTTCACCGATTTAACTCCTTCTGATTGTTCCTTATAAGGATTTTTAAAGAGTCGTGTGTATCAGCTAGATGTTAGGAGATCTACAAAGAAAGATCGTATCGACATTTCGGATTATTGATCTTCTTCTTTTTTCGCCGTGAAATTTTTGATAATATGAACTGTAGTTGTGTTCGACTATGTTAACACATCAGAGAAAGGTATTTGAGATACTTATCATGAATAATAATAATACGTATTTAGATGGGTTAAGGATCACTTGTAAATTCCAATATCATTTTGTCACGTAGACCCAAAAGACAAATCATGTAATAGTTGGCATTTGTTTGCTTGGGGAGGAGTGTAATTGGATAATTTATAGTATAAATGTTATGGGGTAATATTATTTTTATTAACTTTTATAAATTCTTGAAGAAATATGTCTTTAAAAAATAAGTTCATATATTTTTTCGAAAGTTGTAGATTAAAAATATTGATTAGCATGTATATATGTAATTTGATTCATAAAAAGAAACATAAGGAAAGGCGGCAAATTATATTGCAACGAAAACCGAAATTCACGGAGACGTAATTAATATTTTATTTTTTAGACCTTAAATTTCTTTTTGCATTTTGCAATACGTATGTTTTATATGCAACGTATTTTTTCGTAATTAATTAATCGATTTGATTTCCTTTGCTATTTAAGTTTTGACAGAATGTCACTGTTTGTGACCTAATCCTTGATATTTCGTAGGTTGAACTCTCAATACTGCAACTAGAAAAATGAATAAAATTTGTTCCACATGCAGTGTTAGGACTGAAAAGATAGAATACATTATTAATTTATAAATTTAATATGTTACACAAATGTAATTTCTTATAAGTAGGTCCATTACATATCATTTTACACAGTTTGCTTAGTTGATGAAACCAAAATGATGTTGGATCATATGAATTTATCTACAAGAACGCACATTTTCATAAAAATTAATGGGGTAAAATGAAAATCCACATATTTAAAAAATTACATGTATAATAGAATTTTCAGTTTTGTTAAATATTTAAACTTATATTTTTTACGGAAGAAGTAATTTGTGCGAGTAAAGGAGTATATAATTATTTAATTAGTTTTTGACTAAACTACCACCATTCATGTTGAATTGACTGTTTAAAACATAACCGGTCAACCTTAATTGCATCACAGGTTGCATTTACGACCTAAACATTTTTAAAGGCCAATATTTTTTTTCCAAATCTAGCTTCGCAACAAATCACGCGTTTATTGATTTTTATTGTAGATGACTAATTTGAACACAGAGGTATACTTAAGTGTCGAATCAGCGTAAATGTGGAAAAGAATAATGCTAAATACAATACAACCAGATATGAAAAGTAAACACACATTGGACAGACAACACAATGTCTTTAACATGTATTTATATGGTAATAAATACGAAATAAAAATAGAAATACCCCATAAAAAACATAAATCGTCATATATGTAGGGGCTAATTTATTCTAATGAGGCTCTGATCTATTTATTATAATTGATTCGTTATATTTTGGCTTAGTTCGTCATTCTAATTGGTATTTACTATAATTACTTTGATAGTTTTTGACGATATGTGTAAATGTATGAATGTGTGCCTGTGACGTAGTGCTTGTGCCGTTTGTTAAAACAATCGTAAAAGGCACAGAAAGAGTCGCGATATTGAATAGGACAGTCTTGCGTCCTGTGGGATTTCATGTGGATTTTAAACACAATGCGATGTACCGGGTTGTTGCGAGTTAAACAATAATGTTCGTGTTTAAGTTCACTCAGTGTTTCAGTACTCCGCAAATCGGCGTATTGCTCTTGATCCCACATATGTGCCCGCATCCTAGTTTAGATTCATCGATGTTTGAGAATTGTCGATTGTTGATACAAAGAGCCTTGCAAGATATCCACAGATATTCTCGCTAACGTTAAGATGAATAATAGTGTTTCTTTCCATATTTTATGATAAGAGTACTTGAAACCGTCTACTCCGTTTATATTACGGTTTTTCATCAGTAAATATTATTTTATGCGACTTTTTCTTAAATAGAACATATTTCTTTGCAAATTAGAGGAACATTTTAATACTGCTTCATTAATATAGGTCCCCTCTGCCATTTTTTTAAAAGTATATTTTTAATTTGTTATGAATTTCTTATATGCATTTTAACTTTAGTATCGTCAGTAATTTGTTCTGTAAATATTTTTGAATTCAAGATTAGCTTTAAAATTGTAGACTTTCGGCGTGATATTGAAGTAGCAATTCGACCAGAACTTTTTTTTTTTATCATAATTATTCGAATTTTCAACAAATGTGCTAATTAAATATATGTTTTCATTGAAGGCTTTAGCAATTTTTGCAATAGAACATTTTTCTTAAAATTATTTTAGAGTAATTTGCGTTTTAGATACACTTAATATTTTTTCACGCCTGATTGTTTGGACTGAATAGATTGAATTATTTATATTAAATACTATGTACCGGAAACGTCTTATGAAATATTCATGCTTTTTCTGCAGGTTTACGACTGAGAAGTAAAAATGTGAATTATATCCTGTCATTTGATCCTGTGTCATCACATTAATGTTTATGTCTTTCTTCATAATATTTTCTAGAAAGTGGGATTACGCTTGACCTTTCATATAGATGTTTGCAGAAACAAGAAGTATAGAGTGTCTCTTTCTTTTTGTCTCCGACTTTAGTTACATAATTTTATACTATTTAGATGCATCAAAATTTTCTGAATTTTTTTGTGAAAGTGGCATATTTTTTACACCACTGCGCGCCTCACAATGGGAGTATTTTTTTTATCGACTGTCCCTCAAACAGTTCAAACGTTTTCTAAAGTATTATTTTAAGTATATCACATGGGAGGGCAGCGAAGAATGATGGATCAGATCTAAATTTATATATGATATGGTGCTCCTATTCATCTAGCTAAGTGGATCAAGTAATGAATGTTGCTCTGCTTTTCACGAGAAATCATATTATCTAAATTTATATCTTTGTCGAACTGTATGCTTGTTTACGTACATACATATTTATTATATGATAATGTGACAATGAAAAGCAAACTAATTCTTAGGCATAAAAAATAATTGTGTGTCTTTTAAAAAGCACGTGCAACATATTTTTAACTAATTTATTGTTTCTCCGTTAGAATTCTTCACCCTTTTAAAAACTGCGTCTTCCGAAAATCATGTTTACATGAAATTCTCTTATTTCCCTTCATTTAGAATAAAGTTATTGCCTTTCTGGCACTTTTTGATTACAGTATCATAATCTTGGAGAATAATATATCAATTAATACTAATTAATTAAAATGAAATAGCTTATTATTACTTTAATAAACGTTGATTAGTAAAGTATTAAAAACATATGACTTTCAGTATTGTGCATCGAGTTATGAATCAGCCCAACAGAATAGCACGAAAACTTTATTTATTACTTATTTTTTCTTTTAACACCTGATTAAAATAAAAATAAATGAACACATTTCTATTTGAATGAGATCACGAAATAAGACTACATGACAAATTAAGTAAATCATCAAATATAATTATGCGTAACAATATTATATATTTGATAACAGTAAACATTCAGAAATGTTCAAAATTCTGTATAGCTTATATTCGATAGAAAATTTGATGTTGAAGAATTACATTTGTTTTATCAAAGAAATTCTTCGGACATATATATTCCAATAAGATCAAAACGGTTAAAGGAAACTTGCACGCTCCGAGCGCGTCCAGTATCTTTGCTCTTTAATCGATCTCTACGGTCACGCATCGCTACTGATTTGCAAATAACAGGATGCGCCAATGTATAATTCAGACGCTGCCGGATGCTGCCCGGGAAAATTAATTAACCTTCATAACAATATTCGTAATAATAATCGATAATAAAACGTGTGAGACAAAATTACCGGTCTCCTCGCACCGTTGATAGTATTATATTTCAACCAGGAAGAGGTATGACTTACCGTTTTTTTTCACGGCTTATTTTAAAAAATTTTTTTTAAGCTTTACAGGAAAAACGGCTTCCATTTTGTGCCCTGTATCAATTTATTTACAGTTTACGGGTGTACGAAGTGATGTGAAAACGTGGACTGAAAAATGATGCAAATACTACAGATTTTTTATGTTATTGTCAATGGAGGTTGCATGATAGTTTACCGTGAAAAGTATCATAAAATGGATTACCTCGTTTTGATTACTGATCTAAAAAATATCAATTATTCTAGTCTATTCTATATACTATTCGAAGAACATTTCAGTAGTGTTGAAAATAAGTCACAACAATTTCAGCTTCTTTAAAAATCATACTATACATAATTATTACTTATATAACGCTTATGTGTTAATAAAATCCTATTACGCTATAAACCTTTATTTTTATCTTGAACTAGAGAGGTACAAACTAATGCATACGATTTTTCCTCCTCAAACCTATTGTTATATCTTCTAATAGTTAAAAACATTTCTATTACCTCTAATGTGAATTATAGACTGATCGTCGTCCTATAAATGATAATGAGAAATTAATTAATATTATAAAAAAAGTGCTTGCCAGGGTGCAATCATATTTAACATTAGTAAATCGTAACTATCGTTTAATTATCTTCTAATATCTTGTACGTTACATCTGTTTGCAAAGATCTCGATAGTAGACAAAACTATGTAGCATGCAAAATGAAAACCTTATTGAACCAAAAGTGGCTGTGGATTTAATTAGACATATTTTTTTTAATCTATCTCTGGGAATTGTAATGATTTAATGAATTGTGAAGTAATGTAATGAATTACAAAAGCTGAACTACGAGGCATTCTTTTAACATCTGAGATTTATAATATTTCAAGAATCAACGAATAACTAAAATTACAAAAGTTTATACAAACATGCGGCCCACTTAATTTTGTTTACAACTCTATCTCCATTTGCGTTCTTTTATCATAAAAAAGTAATAAACTAAATTTGGTGTAACTTATTGTTTCACTAATCAATTCGACATCTTTTCATTGAATCGATTATATTCGGTTTATTGTTTCCTCTCTCTTTCTCTTTGTTCCTGTGTTTATATTCTTAAATGTTTAATTTACTGTTTTTAAATATACAGAAGAAAGAACAGCTCTACCGAAAATAATTGCTTATATTGTAATATACTATATTACAATACAATTACTTATATTGTAATAATATTACGAGGATTGAAATTTATTTTTTATGGTTAGGAATTCCATTTTTTTTTACACTGGAACTACTGATCACTTTTAGAACATTTTTCGACATATAGCGTATTTAAAAGAAAAGGGGACGAACAATAAATGTTAGTTGCTCAATATAATAATATATACGCAGCTATGAAATGACGGGAAATCTCAGAGTCTGTACCGTTATAAAGTTGTATAATTGCTCTAAAAAATGGCTAATTAGCCATTTGACTGGTTCGGTAGGTTTAGCGTTAAAATAAACGAAATGATTTATACACTTAATAAATAAACTAAGGCGACAGTAACATGAATTATCAATGATTTATAAGGCGTGACCAGTAGGTGATATAAAATTTCCGCAGTACAAAACTTGTTAAATCGTCTTTAGATTTTTGTTGGCGGATCTACTTAAATTCTGAGTTTATACAACAACCATGGAGAGCGTCGACATAGTTAACTGACCTATTGAACACGTTTGTAAACAAATTCGTCGAACATGCTGAATGCCTGACATGATAAGACAATTTATAATACCTTGATTCAAACTTTGCGATTGAACGCAAGTTCGCAACATGTTTTGCTAACTTTAATCACAGTGTGTATTTTTTTTAGCTTGTGTATAAAATGTACCTTGCGCATTAAGACCTTCATATTATCGTTAATAATTTCTGTAATCATAAGTAAAGGAAAGCATTCGTATTTCGGATGTGCATATATATGTACGGTTCTGCACAGTATAAATATTTTTATATTATACGTATAGGTACATATTTAGTCATCTTCACGTTATCTCAAACATGCGCAGATGTAGTAAGTAGATATATGTATTATTTAAACGATATATGCGTCTACGACATAGGCAATCTGGAGTGTAACGTATGGTAAAGTAAAATGCACTTTTTCACCCAACATTACAGACAAATAAAAAATAAAAATATCATTTTCTCTAATTAATGAAAATTTTTCCTCTTTTACGATGTTACATTATTGTATACCTCTTCCGTAAGCATATACCGTTATTATTTTCGTGTAAAGTGTATTGTATATAGTTATACCGATATAGCTTGCATAAAATAACAAAAAACCAAGTTCTATCAATCTTATTAAACAACATGTGACGTAATAATAAGTACCAGTAGGCGCAATTTAGCCCGCGAACTACTGTCTGTCGTATCCCGCATCACAAATATATCATTTCTACCAAATACGCAACTTAATCTACCAATATCTCAAAGTATTCGGAAGCTTGTGAATCCGAATTCATACTTTATTCATATCAAGACGTCACGTGCCGTATTATCCGACATATGTGCCGTGTATACACATATTTGTATGCTCAGTTCACGCCATGGATATGCCGATTTTTGTACCATCATAGAGTTCCAGCCGGATAGGTGACTTTTCCGCAGGTAGCCGCGGGACGTGTGGCGGCAACCGGTATCGCGGAAGGTATTTTAAGTGTCGATAGACGGACCTCCACATGCGTACCTTACCGTTCGGCATACGTCCAATGGGCGAACGTATTCGAGATGTAACGTTTGGACTATAAGGTAACGGTACAAACGAGTAGCGCTCCCGTCGAGCTGTTTACGATTTTTGAGACCCCAGCAGGAAGCGCAGGGTGATATCATTCCGAGGATAAATTCGTGACTCCTTCGTTGATTAGCAAAGCGTCCAAAAAGACCGAGTTCGTCGGTAAACCTGAAGGTACCTTCATTAAAAACGCCACATCCTCGTCGTTCCTCTTTCTCACTCTCTCCTGCCCCCCCCCCCCCTCATATATCCGCTCCCACCGTTCGTCTCCTTCCAACTCCTCCGCCCCTTCTATCTCTCTCCTCGTCGCACCTTCCAGCTTCGCCGCCTAGCATCCTCCGTAATATGTAACACGCGGTTGAACCACGAGCATCGTGCGTTTCATCCCGTTACACCGGGCTTATTCGATCTCACACGGAATCTTCAGCAGGAAATTAAACGAGCGTAGGGAGGACTTTATAGCGCGGTTATGTAAATTATGTAATTCCCGTCTCAATTGTTGATCCATCTAAGGATGGCCTGGGTTAATAAATTTACGTTTACGCGGTCTCTCGTACGAAACTCCCTCGATGTGGCTGTATGCATTATTTGCTTTTTGCTTTAGTTTCTTGAGGACGACTTTGCGAGCTTAATTAACTTCGGGATCGGAGGAGGAAAGGAGTTTTACTTTTATCGGACGTAATAAGGTTTTAGGTCTGAATCATTTCGCGCAGTCACGTATCGCTTTGGAAAAATGGAGGTATTGCGAATAGAAGTATTTGGTTTATTTCTAATAGTTTTTTGTGTTTGTTGTGTTAACTTTTGCAGCAAAGTGTTGGAGAATAGTATTTTATTTAACGTTCGTTACGTAGTATATATAACAGTATAAGCATTATATTTGGTAACGGTATATGCTTACTAACCGGTATATACGGATTCTAATTTATGGAGTACATGTATCTGCGACCAATCAAATTTAATCTTTGAGCAGTGAATGCATACATTTTCAAGTCTGAGTTAGTAAATGTAGGTAGAAAATAAAATGAGAGAATATAAATAAATGTTTTTTTGTAGTAGACCTGTGCGATGAACACGAATATAGTATCTGTTTTAGACGGAAATTGCGTAAAATCACAAAAATTAGAAAGAAAGACATATTATGGCAAATTATTTCGGTGCGTTGAATCTTTAAAAGATAGTACGTAAATTTATTTATGGCTACTTTACTAGTTATTAAAAGTGTCTAATATAATTTTAAATGCAGAATACAATGTTTTCTGTATACATCGTTATGTTTATAATATGTTCAATGAATCTCGGAATATAGTATTAATCTGTCCGATTGTTTTAAAATTCATTTTTGTATTAAATTGATATTTCTACTAAAACCTTGGGAAAATGTACACACTTACTAATAGGTATATACATTTACTACACTTTAAGGTTTTACTATAGCATATACATTTGCTTGCTTTGAAATGTGACAGTGGCCTTTGATTCTTTTCGAAGTAAACAAACGTAAGGATACAAAGATATTTTATTCTACACAAAATGGTACCTGACCACACTTAGAATGTCAAACATTGTGGGCATAATATAAAGAAAATAAAAAAGTATGAATACATAGCAATGAGTTTAATGTAAAACATCATACAACAAAAATGAAAGAGATTAACAAACGGGCGCAAACGGAGTATTTTATGCACGTGGAAATAAATGGAAATAGCAGGCTTTAATGTTTTTCTACCAAGACATATTGAATATTTTCGTAAATGTGAGATTCAGTAATATCGTACATATAGTATGTAATTGACGTAGTGTTAACGAGCATACGATCTCGCTAAGACCACGTTAATTATATACTAGATACATTATGAGCAAGAAGATAGTTTGGAGCAATCATGTTTCATAATATCTTACATAGTATATACTTACTAGGAAGTGTATAGATTTCCTAAGGTTTTCGTAAAAGTATCAATTAAATTCATAAATATATATCTGATGTACTCTGCAAGACTATTTGTGATAGTTCTCTGAAAACAGTGAAGAATATTTTTGAGTTTTAACTTTGTTTATTAGCAATCATTATCTTTACAACGAATAGGCTGAGTTATATATACATGTAGTAATAGAAATAGTAACAAAATATGTTCTACTAAAAGATGGACGAGTGGAAGATATTTATCTCATGTTTACTAAATTAACGGAAAATGGGTTTAAATTACTAGGTTTCTTATAAAAAAAAGTTTTTATGTTTTTTTAACGTACATATTTTAAGTTTATTTCAACGTAAGATTTGGTTTTTCTTGGGAGGAGATGAGTTTAAGATCATTTTAAATTGTATAATAAAATCGTCATTGTATCTATACAAATATTTGACGATGTTGTCCTCATGACCATAATATTTTTTTAAATATTTTATCTTTATAATTGCTATCTTATACTAACTTTGGTAAAATTTCTGGATCCTATAATAAGAAATATCTTTGCTTGTAAAATCATTAACCATATACTCTTTGTTTTTGACAGACTTCGTACACAGTTGATACTTTTCATACAGTCATATAGTCATCTAATTTTTTAGTTCTTTTTTTTGCGCAATAAGACTAAATGAGCGCGTAGTTAATTTTCATTAACCACCCTGAGAAAAATTACTGATAAATATGTACATTCCAGTTCAAAATTCCGAGAAAAAAAGAACCAAAGAAATTAATTTGAGAAAGAAGCCAAGAATTGCGAATTTAAAACTACATTACAGAGTACTAGATGCGTCTAAGAATTCTTGAGACATTGCCCATAAATCTGAAGTTATTTTGTTAACAACGGTAAAAACAGGACATAAACCCTACCGCAGTGGAGAACAGACGTACTTATCGATTCTTTCCACACAATGCTATGCAAAGCTCTCGTCCGGTCAAAGGGCAATAAAACCTCCGGAAAGTCTCCTCGATACGTGACAGTATGCACCGTAGGCCGACAACGAGAAAAAGAAAAAAAAACCAGCCGTCGGTCAGGTACAATTTCCGCCCACGAGTTGGAGATCGTATTGCTATAAATCACCGTGCGTTATGGAAGCGATGGTATCTCTCGGGGGAACGTTGCGACTCGCGTCGATCGAAAAACGAATCTCGTAACAACCGTCAGTCGGGCCTGCTCATCGGCGTTATAAATCACGAAATCAATTGCGCGAATCCGGCCGATCGTCTATGTCCTCGGGGTAGCCTCCTCTCGACGACAGTCCTCGAGATCTAGATAATTCGCCTCCTCCTCCGAGTCTTCTTCCTCTCCTCCCCCCTTTTTGCTCCCACTTTTAGACAGTCGACTCTATTAGTCGCACAAGCGTGCCTCGTACGCGGATCCCTTTCGAAGACGCGATAGAAATCCCCCTGATTAACGATCGCATCGGGAGTTCTATCCCTCCGCTGACTGATTAACGAGCCAGTTTTCCTTTCGACCAGCGTCATGGTCGAATCGCCAGGGCATCGTACTCTCGGACCGCTGTCCCTTCCATGGACCTTGCCTTATGCCATCGTTTCTTATTCGAAAAAGTCACTCCTTTTTGTTAGACGTCTTACTAAAGAACATAAATGAGAACAATAGTATGTTCTGATAAATCATGCCTCTACAATCGTTTCGTGCATTCTCGCTGATATCTCGCGACTTCATGATTGTTTTTTCCATAACATTTCCTTAGCAAAGAGCGAGAGACGCCTATCTCTATATCTTACGTTTTGTTTTTTGTATTCTCGTGGTAGCTTCGAACACGTGAAGCCGGATTAAGATGATTTTCCTTTCTCCATGAAAGTTGCGCTGGGTTTGTCAATTTTTGGGGAGGGTAAATGGATGGAATTTATTTCTTATACTTGCATAGGAATTGATTGTTTCTTTCTCTGTGGAAAACGAAAGGTCTGAACTGCTATTGGGAATATGCGCTTGAAGCTCGCTTTTACAATACGCTGTACTTTTACAATACGAGAATTCCTAGCATTTACGTTGATTGCGAAATACGCGAGTTTTGTTCCTTTTCCTTTTTCATTACCGTTGACTTTAAAGTATTTAGAAATTGCTTTAAATTCAATGGCGCGTGAATGATATTCATTTTTGCCTTAACAATTTATTTGACAGTTAAAAATGGTTAACGTGGCCAAAGGTTGTTATATGTAAATTCTTTATAAATGTGTATGAAGGAATTAACATTTTTCTGTATACTTTTACTCAAGATGTACGTAGTTGCTTTAAGATATCACAGTTTAGCGTGTCCATAATACTGATTTTGTAAACGATAGTAAAACAGAATATATTCTTTAATTTTACATAACAGTTAATTCGTTTTGTGCTTTATTAATAAAAATCAAAATGATTGATTAGGGTTATAATGATTCTTCTTTAATTTTATAATATACCCCGATTTACTTGGATCACTTTATTTTGTGAAACTAATTATACAAAATTTGTGTTACATGTAAACAATTAATTAGGTTATCTAGGTTTTACCGCGTCTGTGTTAATATCGTATAACAGGAGTAACTTCACAGAGGATAAAAGATTAATTTTTTTGCAATTACACCTAAAACAGAGAGGACACGCGTAGAAGTGTTCTGCTTTTGCGGTAAATTATCGAGAGATTGAAACGTCAGATGATAAATCAATCAATGACAATTACCATTCGGTTCTTGTGGACGAGTGTCATTCCTGTTTCTGTATTATGAAGCTCCCTGACTAGCATGTTATCTAAAGACTATATCTCCAGCTTAGATGTGCACATCGTGCTTCCAAGTCTCCGATATGAATTCATCCGGATGACGAGAAAAACAACGATTAGATTCGAGCTGTCTTTCAGTGGTCGTTACTTCGCGGACCCCCCTAACAATCTGCCTTCCAGATAAATAACATTTCGTGTCATCGCCTTGCCAGTTTCCTCATGTCGTTGATAGCAGCCGTCGAAACCCAATAAAATAACGAACTCTTAGGACACGACTTCTAGGAGACGTAAGTCCGCTTTTAATTTTGCTCAGGCGATATTACGAACCCGTCTCTTGACACTTCGAGTGCTAAGTTATTTCAAACGAGGTTCATTCCTATATCTTAATTCTGTGTGCCAATTATTGCCATGATAATTTTTCAATATTTCAAATTTTTCTGAAAAGGTTCTATTTATTATCTCTACGATTTATCAAGCAGATTAAAATGTAAGTGTATTAAATAGAAAGAAAATAGAATGTATAGAATATTATTATAATGAGGACAAGATTAAATAGTGTAAAAGTTTACGCAAGAAAAGGATACTGTCCTTGTGTAAAGTCTTTGACAATTGTTTTAATTTTTAGTTAGTATTCCTCACTGCTAGATGATCTTTAAGTGCGGTACTTCAAAAAATCTGAGCACCAGTCTTATTTTTGACACTTTGATAGAAAATACAGGTAAACATTATAAATAAGTAGAAACTTATAAAATGTGGAAATTTACTGGAAAAAAAATTTACATTTATATGAAAAATGCTGAAATAATTAAAAGATTGAATAAATGTGAAAATTTTGCTCTTATTAAGGATGTTAAGTAATCATCTTATATTAATATGTAGAGGCTTCAAACTAGTGTCGATTAGCTGTTGATAGATATCTAGCTAAACAGCATTTCTTGCTTTATTTCTATGAGATCTTGTTTTTTTCTGTTTATTGTAAAATTGATCCAAGATGTGGTCAGTGTAGTTCCTGACTATCGCAACAAAACGAGTCATTCTAGTTTACTGGTTTCTCAATATACATTAAAGTCAAACTTACGGTATAATATACTTAGTCTATTAAACTTGAAGTGGTATTATGTTTAGAAAAACTATGTGCAAACCTCGATAAAAAATTATTTCCGTTAATTTATACCAATAACCGTGTTAATATAATTACCTCAAACTTTGGATTAAACGAAAAGGTTGTATGCTATAGGCAAGTAAACAAAGCGATAAACTGTAAAATTATCGAAATCGGTGCACATATATCTTTTCAGAGGCTTGAAACGTATTTCTGTCAATATCTCGAAAACTAAGGATGAACAGTGATAACATATATAGGGTGAGGCGTTAATCCTGACCATCTGGAAGATCTGAGAAACTAAATGCCGCAGAAAAAAATGTTTCAAATAAAACAAGTTGACCTTGAAATGATCTTGAACACATAATGCGAATCGAAAGAGGAAGTGACTGCTGCATCAGCCTCTGCACGACTTAAACTTTTTATTCGAAATATTTCTTTCTCCGAAATTTAGTTTTATAGATGTTCTACGTGGCCGAGATAAACGCGTTAATCTGTATATGAAAAAGTTGTTTAGAATGATGACACTGACAACATATTTTACGTTTATTAAAGAGAGTAGATCGCTAGAGTTTCAAATAATTAAACATTTGAATCGACATTTAATCACCACAGACTTTCACATAGTATTATACTGCTAATTCTCAAATTTGTTTATATAAAATTTATATAATTTATGTATATATATATAAAATTTCATCGAGACAGATGTACTAAAGTATCTCAGTATGCATTTGTGCAGAAACAATATAACTGCTATAGAAAGTACATTATTTATTGTTATATTGTTTACATGAAGTTAAATTATTTATTTAGCATTTTTATTTATATGAAGGAAGTGAAAAGTAATCACAAGAAGATACGGATAGACAATGTCATTTTCGTGCGCTATTATAAAGTGCAAAAGCACGTAAAGAATAAAGGAAAAAATAAAATCTCCCTTTTTAAATAATAATTGTACAACACTGAAAATTTGTATAAATATGTAAATATGTATATTGTACAAAATATGTAAGTATAAAATAAGTGTGCACATTATTAACCCACAAAATATTTGTATATTTTCCTATATCAATATTTTAATGAAAGTATGGAAAATAATATTTTTTATGCATAATTAATTTTGAAGAATTCCAGTTATAATTCCGCTAATTAAGACGCGTGTCTGTAGAGGAAATAACTATTACTTGTGTTTTATGTTCAATAGCTTGTGTAATGACGAGTAGAATTAAGTAATACAAATTGTAATCCGGTATAAAATACAATTTGCTGAAGATATTTAGGAAGATAAACCTTAGCGTCTTTAGCGGACAATGGAAAACAAAAGAAACGGCTCAGAGATAGCCAGAGCGTTTTAAGTATTAAGAAAAAGAACAGTAGTCCTAGTTCTTATCGAAAATCGATGTCTCGACCATTAACACCAATGGTCTGGCTCTCTCACAATAATACATATTCGCGATCTTCCGGAGCAGCCTATTCGTTCGTTCTTCCACTCTTCCACTTTCAATGTACGAATAAATATGTCCACTTTGGTGCGTGGCTCAATAATCAAAGGATTAATGAAAATGATAATAATTAAATTTGAAATTAGTATTAAGAAATTTATTCGAAATTAAGGTGCTGAGTCAACCATATAAGAGAAGAAAAAAATGTTGAAAAAAATCGGATACTGTACAGTAGCTTTACCCCAGTATGCGATTTTCTTTTTTTTTTCAAGGAAGATTTGTAATTAATTGCTGCTAATTATGCTATTAAATTGATATTAAATTGCTATCAACAGGTCCTCCCTGATAGAACTCTGCACATTTACTTTCTTACTTCTTTTCTACTTCATTTTCATTTAGTTTACTTTACTGTCAGCTATAAGGTATATTACACGTACATTCTACTTTATAACATCCTTATATACAATGTCGCTCCATTCGTTTGCCATTGTATTTCCTTTTTTCCTTAGCTTGATAAGAAACACGCTGAGGCCTTCAAAACGTCGCTTTCGGAATAAATATTTATTTAAAAATGGCTCTTCACCCGAATCAAACCTTCTTTCAACCTTATTACCAAAAAGCGCGACTATTCTCCCCCTCCAATTATCCGAACATGGTGATCAGTTTAACTTTTTACATTCTTGCACGTGTAACATTAAACCCATGTACAGGCGTAAATACAGATGTCTATGAATTTGTTTCGCATTTCCTTTATAACGATGCTCTGAGGATGCAGAGGCGAGTGTTAGCGCGTAAGGCCTAATGGCCTTCTGCGTCGATAGTCACGATCGGATTACAGCCTCCCCCTCGGCTTTCAGGATGAGCAGAACCGGCAAGCGGATGAGCGAGTAAGCCAAGGAAGGAATCGCAAGGGAAACGAGGGTTGCCGAAGGAAGCTATGGTAGTGGAGTGGCTCTGTCCTGGACTCAGGCCGACCGGAAGCCGTAGGCCCCGTCTCCTCCATTGCAAGGTGATCCTCCTCGATGAGCACGAGCTTCTACAGGACGTCCTGGTAAGTTTTCATCCAATGGCTTTTGTCATCTTATACAATAATCGCGCTCGTCCGGTGGCAAAACATACTAAAACCTCTTGTGTCTTTTGGAGAACAAAACGCTATTTTTCACCTATGATCCATTTACGACGTGCCAATTAATAAACTGCAGTACGAATCGAATATAGCTTTTCGTAGGTATTGTTACGTACGATTCACAGTATATGTTATATTTTTATACAGAATACTAATATTGAAATTGGGGAAGTGGTTAAAACGTTGGCTTTGTGAGTTCTTTAAAAAATTCTTCATTTTATGACAGTGAAAGAGAACTCAGAGAATTTCTGCTGTTTTATCATCAATTTGTTGTCCTTCCTTTTAGCTCCCAAAAAGAATGATAGTGAGGAACGCTTGAGCAAGTGGTTACCAGGTATTCTATTACCGTATAGAAAACTCAACCAAAGGGTGATCAGGTAATTAACTGGTCAAATAACCATAATACATCTGGTGAACGAACAGTTGCTTAGGTAAAAATGGATTAAAACTCGGAAAAACCCTCAACCTGACCGTCAGCCTTATTCTCACGACATCGTTTCGCCAAACTGGGATTTCAATATCAATCAAATAACCAAAGTTCTCCTGACGAAAGAGACTTCTTTTTAAACAACACCCAAGTATGCTTCGACAGGTGATCCTTCAACTAGGAGTAGCTAAGAATGATATAAAGAACTTCTCTGTGAACAACACGCGAGTACACGTCGTTAGACGATCCCTCAAACTAGAGATTGCTTCTAATCATTTCGATCTTAGAAGTTTCGTTACACTAAGTGACTCACATATAACCATTTTGTTATTCAGTTTGTAAGTATACACGTCGTTTGTTATATTGCGAGTGTTCTATTTTCGATCCTTGACTCCGGATCCTGCGATACCACCCAACTAGTCGTCGTTCGAAAACCTCGTACGACAAGGTGACCTGCCTTTGGGTTCGCGACCATATCTGGGAGCAACAGTTGCTCACGGGACAGATCACCTAACATTGCTCTTCACCGATACTCACACAACCAACGATACACCATGGCCATCGATGGGTTAAGGGTTGCTTGTGGGTACGCGAGAGAGAGAGAGATATACACGCTTATGTTTCTCTCAACGCCAACATTACGAAATTGTTATATGTAATAATTTTTATGCAAACATTTTTCCTTCTCAAAGGACGTTTTTTCAATTTTAGAAGACAGTACATATTTTTCCTATCGTCTTGCACTGACAACAAATTAAATGCCCTTCATCGGGTTAAGGATTGATCGTGGATACTCGAGAAAAAGGGATACACACGCTTATTTTTCTCTTATCGTGAGTACTTATGATGACTGAGAACGTTATATATATTTTGGATTAAAGTATTTTTATTGATTCGTTTATCGTGAAAGTGAATGGAAGAAATTTTATTCGGCTCAGGAGCAAAGCAATACTTTTATTAATAAAAGCGACGTTTTGACTCACATGTGGAGTCCTGATCAAGCTACAATGCTAAAAGGTTTAAGTTTATTGACTTGGTGAGATAAGTAAGTGCACGTGATAAGAATTATGGAGAAACCTACCGATATTAATTAAAGTCAAATAATACATTTATTGTGAGTGTTTCGGACGCACAGACTTGAGGTAAATTTTTTTTCCGAGCTAGAAAAAAGCTATAAGTTACATATATTTACAAAGATAGATTTGCTTTACAAAGTTACATTACATTACAAATTGTTCGTATTTTCTGCGCGCTACGTTGCATTTATTTAAAGTTTTTACAATTATCATATTGTACTTCCACGAAGATCATGAAAGTAACAAATTTGAAATCTACGTCTCAGATATGAATTCATGGTACACACTTGATATATATATTCGAGCTTAGGAGATTTCACTTTTTACGTATACTTGTCCCCCGGGCAATAATAATAGCCACATCGTGAAGAACTTCGATACACATTCGCATGATCGCGAGCATGAGGCAGTTTAAACAATGAAAAAATATTAAACAATGAAGGGCGATACGGTTAAATTGCACTCAAGTACGTAACTTACATCGAGCAGGACATATAGACACTATAACAATCTGGACTGTAGTACATTCGTAATTAAAAGTTAAAATAAGTGTCTTAAAACGTTTAATGGTGGCCCAATTACCTTTAAACCAGATTTTTCTTCAGCCGTAGTTACAGCAGTTTCATAATAAACGATTCGTGTCACCGTGGCTTTCAGCTCGACCTAGTAACGGCTAACACGAATTTCGTACGCCCACGTGTGGTCCTTTTCCGGCGGTAAGGATCGGTTACGTGGAAGGCAGGCAGGGCGCGTGGGCGAGACTTTCTTACCCGTTTGTGCTCCGCTTACGATAATCGAATAACGAAAGAGAGGTTTGTAAAATATACATGCGCGCAGATATCTTTCACTTCGTTTTGTAGCCAGGACAATGGGCCACGAGATTTATACCCGTCCATGTCCTGGTTTGTGTCCAGATATATGATATAGGGTGTTTCACTCTCTTTCTGACATATACTAAGTTGTTCAATAAATTTGCGGAGCGCCGTCTATTCGTCAACAGTAGAGCTAAGCTTTGACGTCATTTTAATATTTCATGTTTTATAAGAAAGTTTCAATATTCAAAACCATGTTCAATATTTGGATGTTCAAAATCAAAGTTTTAATATTTTGAATGAATTTTTGGGTTTCAAAAAACTGTGCACTGCGGGTGCCGCATGCACCAAAAACACATTTGAATATCACTTTGACAGCAACATTTTGTGCGTCTTTGAAATTTTAAAGTCTTTACTTTAAAACTTTAGTGTTTAACTTCTAAAGTAATTTTTGCTACTACAAAATTCATTTTTCGATTTCCGTTCCGTGAACTTATTGAACAAGCTACGTATGTAGTTACCCTACCCTATGTAGCTTGAAATTAATGAACATAATGATAAAAATTCCTCTAAACTCGAGTGAAAGTATATGAATTTTATACAGCATGATTAATTTAGTATTAATGTAGATATATTATATTTATTACATCTTTTTCTTATTATATCAGGATGATGGGATGCGAATTAGGATGGATTATATGGATTAGGATTAGATGTTATATTAGGATGTTTAATAATAAAACTGTCGTTATTTTTAAACAAATTAATAACATGGATATCGAATCGCTTAGGAATATATGCGAGACTACACGGGATAAGAATAATTGAAAGTGGAGATCATTTCGCGATTATGTAGTAAATGAGATTTATGTCCCATATAATATTATGGCATTAATTTACATTGGCAAGAGAGACTACATGAATAACAATCATAGAATAATAAATAACAGAACAGCGTTTCAATTTTTAATAGAAAATTTAGAAAACAAAGTTTTTGTTTTGTCTTATTTAAGAAATCGGAAATATTGAAATACATTTGAGAGAAATAGCGTATAAACACGAACCTAGTATAGTATGATGTTGAAAGAAATGACATTATTGTGTTGACGAGATAATGATCTTTTCAGTTCGTAACATCAAATAAAATAAAGCCATAACGCTGACATTTTTAATATTACAAGGCGAAAGAAATATAATATCTGTTGATACAAATTTGACCGAAACTATAGAAACATTTCACTATCACACTTTAGTTGTATTTTATATACTTTATTAATTTCCTAAAAATGCCATTTTTTCAAGTTTAAACGAAAAGTAATCATGATTATTTTAAAGTGAAATGAATACTCACGTTTATTCTAAATTTTAAAAAATGTAGACAAATAAATGTTTAAATATTTTGCATGAAGTAGGATATTATATTTCCTTCACGTCTTGCTGGAAAGTGGACAGTGTGTATAGTGGAATGGTCTCGTGTAGCAAAGGTAACGTAGCATAGGTAGTTATGCTCAGCGGGACCATAACGCTATACTATTTTTTTTTAATTTAAATATATCGCATTAGTGGCTGACATATGGACCGTTTATTTTGAAAGTGGTGTAAGTCCATTTTCTCTTGTTTCGAGAAAATTAAAGGTTAGCATATTTGTTAATCAAAAAATATCGGTTAATATTACCGAGTGTGGCAATGTTTCTACTTGTATATTGTATAAATGTAAAAAGCAGTAGCCACTGATCTTACCACCTGTCTATTGAAATTGGATTTACACTACTTTCATAATCAATGGCTACGCAATCTCTGTTATCAACCAATATTAAATTGAACAAACTGTTGGTATTTTTTAAAGTATTAAATGCTAACTAGTTATAAAC
The DNA here is from genome assembly GCA_038496175.1 of Ampulex compressa. Lineage (NCBI taxonomy): Eukaryota > Metazoa > Arthropoda > Insecta > Hymenoptera > Ampulicidae > Ampulex > Ampulex compressa. The sequence goes on from JBCFXI010000695.1 coordinate 98,878, forward strand.
AAAAAGTTTACACTCGAATAAGCATAAATCACGTGATATCTCATTGTTTAAAAAAAATGGACTTACACCACATTCAAAATAAACGGTCCATATATCCATGATCGTAGTCAGAGAGGGGTTATCCCCGGAACAAAACACTGCCTACGATCTTGCATGTATCGTTAAATTATAAGTTTATGATTAAGCGGCAATAGTAATTGATACGAAAAGTGAGATAACCAAATGAAAAATAAACAGATACCGATGGTAAATACGAATACAAATACAACTGAATTAAGATATCCTATCGTTGCCCCGTATTCAAATTTAAAGTGCGTTGCGGAGAACGTTCTACATGTCGCCAGATTAGCATAAATTCGATCTTAATCCCATGCTGAGATTATTTAGCAGCATTTAAGTTTTCCTTTAGCAGAAGTGGCTGGTGCTCGTCGTTTCGATAGTAACTGCTGGTTTGTACAGCATGTGTAATAAGGAGATGGTGGACGTAAATAAAAAGGTGAAAACTAGAAAAATAGAGTAAATCTGGCCTTTTTTCAAAATCCTATGACATCGAATTCGCGTTGTAATGTGAATTATGGGTCAAATATAAAAGATACGAATAATGCTCGTAGTATGGATTACACAAATCATGTTCGGAGTTCCAGAAAATTTTTGCTGTAATCCTTTCAATATGCGAAGGAAAAAAATATGAGTCTTTTCTTGTCCTTACAGTAGATATCTTAAGTGTGTTTGTTGCATTTGAAACACTTTCTCCGTTGTTATATTTAACTTAAAAATAAATCAAGGCAACATTTGTAGTGGCCTCCAAAAAAATGCTTTGTAACACTTTACCTGGTTTATCTAATATATATGTGTTTTTTTTTAATAAAAATGTGTGCATATACTTCGTGTATTGGAATTGCTATAATTTTCTTTGTCTCTAGGACATTGCTTTGCTAAACTATAAAGAATTGTTGTGATGGTTAAAATGCAGGTATTGGTAAATTACGTCTTAAATCAGCGCACGTAATTATGATAACTTATTCATATCATGGAAATGAATTCTTTGCCATGTTTGACGTTTATTCCTTTATTTTTAACACACATGTTCTGTTAATTTCAGTAACGTAGTGTTTAAAAATTCTCAGTCGGGATGGTATTATCTTAATTGTCACTATTAATATATGTATCATCCTTTTAATTTTAATATTAATAATATACTAATCGTTACGTTTACTGTCAATTAGAATATGATTTTTTAATTTTATTTGTATTAAACACGTTTTTGCATTTTGGAGCTCTACGCAATAATATTTTAAACCCTCATTATTATTTGGATCTATATGATAATTTTATTCTGAAACTAAAATAATTTGAAGAAATGTCAAAAGCATTTATCTAAATGACTAAAAGATTTTATTATGAACAAAGTAGTATGTGATAAGCTAAAGAATAAGCTGAAGAATACATTTCAAGATATTTTATCTATTTTGCGTCAGCCATTCTGCATCATGGTTTATATTTAAGTTATACTTCGAAACATGTGAAGTACGATTAAAGTCATTTTCTAAAGACGCACTTCTGATAGATAGAAATAGAAAGGCAATTACGGATTTATTTCATTTGCATACATTACCATTGCAAAGTAGCAGTAGCAAAAAATGTTGATGTGGAATTACATCGGACTGTAAAGGATTATTAAATCGCGATACTGACATTATCGACTGCACGTCTTTTATGTGACATTTCGATCGTCGACATAATCCGTAATGGAAGCGAATGCGATAAGATATTCCCATTTGGACGATCTGGATGTCACATGTTGTTTTTATTAATATTACTTTGACATATTCAGATTATGCTTGGCATTCTCATGCAAACTTCTTAAATACAAAGTAGACATATTTTACTATTATTAATTTAGGTAACAGAATATCTGTTTGGTCGTGTATTAATTCAACGTATATGATTGATCATTTAAATAAAATGAGGTTTAGAACAAGCAGTAATTCTTGTTGTGACAGCATTTGTTTATGTACTTTTATAATTCTCCACCTGATCTTGTGGAATTAGAAATTGAGTCGATCACATCAATATTTTGTGTGGAATAGTAACAATTATGGCTACTGGTACGTGGCTCAAATAATTAAACGATTACTACATTATAAAATTAAATGTAATTAATATTGAAAAAATGTAAAGTTTTTACATACACTGATTGTCTTTAATTTTATTTATGAAGATGAAGAAGTTTATTTATTTATTTCACTTGTTAATACTTAAAATCGGTCTGGCGAGGAATGCGCTGATACATTGTCTGCCGTGTCGATTTTAGGAATCTGGGCGTCGATGCTGTGTAAGTCGTATCTAACCACAAGACCTGAAGTCGCAACAGAGCATATGATAATTTCGAATACCTTTTCATTGTAAATATTTTAATGCTACACAATTTTTCCACTGTAGGTGTATTTATAAAATAATATGATAAATGAAGTAGGAAAATTATACTTTTAAGATATTTTAGTAAATTTTTACGGATGTCTAACTGTCCAAATTTTAATTATATTTCTGATTTATATACAAAATCATGAATGTGATTATTATAATTATTATTGTTAGGATATGGCCGTGCAGGGCGGCTGAAAGTGCAATGCAAAAACTGCGCGAATGAATGTGTACGTACGCGTGTGAATTCAAACTGGTGCATCTAGGGTTCGATGCGGGATAAGAGAAATGCGTGCATAGAGCTTCAAAAATTAGTGGGTGCGTAACTGAAAGCCGCGTAAAACTAAGTAAAGTATTGAGATCTTGACTAGTATTAGAGAGTTTCAGTGTTGGTTAGTTTGAAGATTTGCTATTGCTGTTTTTATTTATTATTAAACTATTTAAGTTACATTAAACTTTAAGTTAAGAGCAGTACTCTTAAGTATTTCATCCGATCTTCCATAAAACTTGAAGGAATACAATATTCTACACAATCATTGATTATTGAATAGCCCACTGTTTACGTAATACAAACGTCTGGTTATTTAGTTATTCTTAGTATTCAACTTCCTTTATTTAGCGACTTTCGACATAAAGTAATTACTTTGTAAAAGTTAGTAACGCTGGTAATCAATATCGCCCCACTGAGAAGACAGGTGGTAGACAAGAATGATTATCGTGACAGTTAACGGATTCTATACTACGCCGCAGAAGAGAAAGTCTCACCACAGGTCTTGTCCTTTTCTTCTTTTTTTTTTTTTAATTTTTGCACAACATGTTGCACAGTTGTATATATATATACAATTTAAATTTAAAAAATATAAGATTACATGTAAATATTGTAAATGAACTGTTTATATTGAAAGTGATCTAAGTCCATTTATATTCAAATAGAGATATTCAAGAGTTTGCGTTTCAATAAAATAAAAAATATACGTATAAGATATCAATAAGTTACACAGTTTAAGCGTATCTAAGAAAGATAAATTTACAGTTTTTATAAAAATAATGGCAATAATTAAGTAGATAATATATGTTTTTTTGCCAGAAATGAAGTTAAGGCATTTTTAAAATTAACAGCTAGATTTGTTATAGATTTTGCAAGAGTCCAAGTCCATTCGACATCATTTAAAATGCTTCAAAGTGAAAAAACAATACTCAATTTCTTTTATATTTCTTCATTATATGATTCAAAAACACAATTTATTCTGTTTAGAAAATTTAACTATATAAATTACATTGCAACAATTTATTGCTTATCTACACTTTGCGTACGCGGGAGGAATTTGAAGAAGTCCCGGTGCTTCGAGGGTATATATCGTAATAAGTCCATCATGTCCTTATATTTCACTGCTCTAATCTGTCACCTGTTTTTATAAACCGATGTCGATAGAATATTTTCGAATTTAATGGTTTATCCTGATATGGTAATAAATCCATAATTCCAAATTTTCCATTCTCATCACTTGATATATCGTATCATAGAAAACTTTATATGATTCATTTCTTAAGAAACACAGGCAGCATATTTTTAACCAATTTATTGTTTTTCCGTTAGAATTCTTTACTTTTTTAAAAACTCTGTACTCCAATAGTCATATTTACATGAAATTCTCTTGTTTCATTTCACTTAGAATAAAGATACCTTTTCGGCATTTCTTGATAGCATTATAACAATCTTAGAGGACAAAGAGTATATTAATTAATACCAACTAACTAAAATTACCTACACCACTGCCTTCGAACATTATTAATACCTTCGACTCAAGCCACTATTACGGTAACATTTTCAATTATCGAAATAACCGCGAAAATCGATGCGTCTAAAATGATCGTATCGTCCGAACACACTTAACTGCAAAACGTTATTTATGACAACTAGCGTAATATCGTACACGCCATTACAGTTAGCGAAAAATAATTGACAAATGCACTTAGGCCACTCTCAAAGCAAACGGCTCAAATATATATCCTCACTGTGTTACAAATACGTGACGCCGGCCTCTTATCGGAAATCGATGCGTCACACATACGTGCCGCCGGTAGCTAACTTATCAAGGTGTTAATAGGTGCCCGGTAAGTAGTCGGTGTCGGTCTTTCTGCGGCGCACAGGATCGAAGGCTGCCCTCGGCTTGAAACCGGCCGCTCCGTTCGGTGGCAAATTAACGGCCGTTTAACGCGTGGGAGAGCGAAGTCCCTCCCTCCGATGTACCGTCCGCCAAAGGTTTATGATTTAACGACGCGCCGAGATACGGCTTAATTGCCATCAGGAATCGCCGTCCGGAAATTCGTCGATGTCTATACCCATGGTGCATTAACAGGCCGTTCGCGTGAGAGTCCGTGCACGAGCTACACATCGATTACTTTAGCGCCTCTGCGGACTCGCGATTCTGTGCCGCGGGCGGTTGGAATGGAAAGATGAATTTCATCGTTGGCCGCGTCTTGCCGCCGTGATCGTCCCCTTGTCGCGAATTGTTGGACTGGAATGAGTTTATGAGTGGAATAATGGCTCTTGTGGGCGATCGATTAGAGGAACTTTGTTTTAGATAAAAGTCCCTTTTATTTTATTTGGTATTTTATCTTTTTAGCTTTATCCGAGATTTAGTTTAGTAGTTTTATCCGAAAGAAGAGTCTTATTTTTTTTGTAACGGATAGTTATTGACAGGTTAAGTGCCACGTGGGTTTTACGTGTCGTTTTGTTTGGGTCAGGGTTAACCGTGAAGCGGGCCACTCCGAGTTGTTTGCCGATAGGCGAGCTAGAGTATAAACGGATGGGTCGGGTGCCTTTTTTTAATCACAATCAATACCGCTTTGGATTCGTATCACGAGTTTGTTTATAGTCTTGATGTTATAATACGAATTGACGAATGTTAGGTTCAAAGATGATGAAAAATTTAACGCAAAAAAGTTGAACCTTCTGCAATCGATGTACAAGCAAACCTCACCTTTGTTCATCTTGTTTTAATAAATTATATTTGTTTTTAAGGTGTTGAATGCCACACGACTTTATAAGGAAATATAAGGAAAATATAAGGAAAAAGTTTATTGTAATTTATGGGCCATTTATACAATGATGGGCATCAATACTTATTTACATTCATTTATATATCGCTTTCAGATATTTCCTGAAAAAATTCGAAGTACATTTTTCATATATAGCTATGTTGAGTGAATAACGATGTTCAGAAGGCAACTCCAACAATTCCAACCTAACTATTACAACGGAATCTACTTTTTTCTGATTATGATTCATCAGTGTAGAATTAAGAGGTCTAACTAATAGATGCAATAAAGGCGCAGTCAGTATCAGTTGCATTTCCAACGTGATAAAGTTCTTAGTGGAAAGTGTGTGAGGCGGTAGTCTAATAGCTTTACGGCTACCGTAATATCTGACACTAACATGACCATTTTGGTCACGTGGACCAAGGGGTAGGTATGTTATAGTGTTTGAAAGTGAGCAGCAAAATATTTTTTTAAAAGCCTGTCAAACCCATAAAACAGGGCAATCTATCACAGATATTCCTTCACAGGTTTGGCAGCTGACGGAAATGATATAAATACCCGGAAGCGACTCTGTAGTTTTTGTTTGTTTCTTTTAATAATAATTAATGAAGCATTTTATTCAGTTTTTTTTTGTGAAATTATATTTTTTTATTTACATAAACTAAGTCAAAATATACAATAAAATCCATGATCAAAAATTCGTCAATTTGACGGATGTGTTAAAACTAGGTACTCGCTTACCGTTGATAGATCTAGTGTTAAGTTCATAGAAATGAACAGAGCTGGAAAATGTAAGAATAATTCTATTTTTAGTCCAAGTTTCCTTATTACGGACGTTACTCAAAAATGATTTTACGTGAAAGCTTAATGAAACTATTTATTACTAAATTCTTTACTGTTATACTCATTTCATATAATTTCATATAGAATTTGTAGAAGTCATTTCATGTTTAGCTGTTTTAATTTCTTTTTCGCGAAAGGAAAACATTAAACGAAAACAATTTGACGTAAAAATTACAAGTATGTTAAGCTCATTTACAAACTCCTGGAAAATGAGTAGAAGTAAAAAATATAAAAATAATCCTATTTTTAATTGGTTTACTTTCATTGCATTAAACTATAGTTTGGTACGATAATTGCAATAATAAGAGTTGTGCTATGAGGCTAAACTTATTTCGGAAATGATATCCATTATCGTTGATTTCCTGTCTTTTGAGATAAGGAGAATAAATAAAAATAAAATAGTATATACTACGCCTGCGACGTATGTAATTTATGAGAAATTATGAGTAACTTACGCTGCATGACATTAATATGAATCTATAACACAAAGCACCAATCTATATGTTATAAAAGCAATTTTACTTTATTACAAAGAGACATAATATGTTCTGCTCAGTGTACGTTCCTCAAAAGAATATCCTTAAAATATGTTGTTCTGTTAAAAAGAACTTAATTTCTAATTAGGTATGCAAAATGCTCAAAAAATCTCATGATATTAAATTGCAAGGGAATTCTGAATTACAATTGACTGCAATAGTGCAATTAAAAAGGAATAAAGATTTGATTTCACAAAATGTATTATTCTTATATTTTTTTGTTTATTAGTAAAGATTTAATGAGCTTAGAGATTACGTGCAGTTGATCCATTCTTAAACATATTACAAGCATTTATTTTTTAGGGTGGGGTGTGGAGAGCACTTCTCTTACGTACTTACATCATTTTTATTGGCATACCTAGTTAAAGCTTAAGAAAGGGGCATAAAGACATAGATTGCAGAAAATCGTATCATGTCAGATTATAGAAGATTAAATTCGTGAAGAACAGTTTTGAATATTATAAAATAAAGATTTCAGTTTTGATTAAGTTTTTTAATTTTATTGAAACGTATTTAACAGATTTTCAGAACACAGTGATATCGCATTTAAATGAGAACGTGTACCAAAGAGACTACAATATTTGTATGTGGAGTTGTCGGTGGTAGTGAAAGCATTTGATTTAACAACATTAATTAATTTCAGTTCCTAAATCTACTGAGAAATTTACAAATTTATCTCAATAGGTAGATTTTAATTAGACAGATACGATTACTGAAAATTAAACGTAGACAATTATTTCTGGATTATCCGTATAATGGCCAGAAAAGTTGCAGAGAATATTACTACGTAGATGTAATTTCTCGTTTGATGCAAAGTAGCTTTGTAATTTTACACAAATTTACAAATATACGGTGGAAATGCTTGGCAATCCAATTGAAAGTCCTTGAAGCTCCGCGAGTTTCTACTCGGTACTGGAAGACTCTCAACTTATTACTTTCCCCGGAAGTCTTTTGGGAAACCTTTGAGAGTTTAAGGCAGTTAAATTATCTTAGAAAAAAAGTCAATTACTCATTTCCGAATAATGATAATTTAATTTGATGAAGAGCGCACTATAAGAAGGCCGATGATATAAACGTTAATTTAATCTTCCTTCTATTACATTTCCATTAATGTAATAGAATTTTTATTTTACACTTAATTTTATTTAAGACAACTTGTGAATATGGTCTTAGCGGGGAATCACGTTTTACACTTAATAATTTCTCCATCTAGTTATTACAGAACAAGTTTTCAGTTGTCAGAACGAAAATGCTTATGAGAAAATCAATAATTCTTTGTCCACTTCGTGCGTGGCTCAATAATTAAAGTTCATAAAATTAAAATAATTTTATACTGAAATTTATACCTAAATTTATACTTAAATTATTTCATACTTATTTGTGTTTTTAAATTACTTACATAGAGGTAATTTTCCAAATATTTGTACATTATATTTTTATGCTTGAACAATATTAAATATATATTTGACAAAATGTAAGAGAATTACTTGCACAAGTAAATGTAGATGTTAACAACAGTTTGACGTGTACCCATATGTATGGTAAAATTATAAATTAAAATATTTAAAGATGTTTATTGTAAAATATATACCGTAGTATTACTATGATATATATTAACTGATTTATCACGCTCGTTTTTTTAAACGAAACATTTTAACATATGTTCAGAAAATCTTAGTTAAACATTTTTAAACCATCGTGATATAACAAAATCGCGTGGATTTTATTATTTCTCAGGTGGTTCGCATAAAGATTTTTTTAGATTTTAATGTCAAAGCAAGTAAATGAAAAGCAAGAACGTTGCAATATGAAGGCGTACAAAAATCACATTAAAAATTTCGTGATAAATATTCATATACAATCATATTTTTGAACAAGTTATGATTAATGTGTTGTATTATTTCCACTCTTGCATATTATCTATACATGATGATCTGCTTGTTTATCCACTTGAACACGATATTTTACATAATTATTTCTTTATATCAATTTTTTGGCAATGTCCTATCGCCCAAAAACGGAGAGAGTAATTTAGAACTAGAGTAAGTATTTTATGAATTCGAATAAAATTTTATTGTATGCTTTTCTAAACATCGTGAAAGTCTTTATTATTTATTTATATTCCTAACAAAAGAAAGTACCGGGATAATTTTATTTACAGTAGGATTTATCAACACGCAACCCACGGTCATAAATATAGAGTTGTTTTATTTTTTAAATATCGGGTATTTCTACTTTTGTATGTTAAGCTTGTTATCATATAAGTACATTTTATTGTTAATTTAAAGCGTGCTTTCTTTTTATATGTACTTGTAGCATTGTTTTTTCCCCATGTACACTAGTTGAACATTTTTAGTGTACCTTTGGATTCAAATTAATCCCTCATAAAAAAATCAATAAGTACGAAATTCGGTATAAAGTCAAATTTGGAAAAAATGTTGAAAATACTTGCCATTGTTCCTCTTTATATGCGGCTCTTGGAAATTTGTTGGCCGTCAATGTCGCCCGTGTTTTGAATTTGAATTGGTCAGACCTGACTTAGAGAATCGTTAAATATGCGACCACGGTTCCTTTAAAATATTTTATCTTCTCACCGAAGAAGAAAAATACACCGTCTTACGGTTGTTACTATGCGTGTCTTCCCTATTGAATCTGTTATTGATATGTAACTGGTTTTTTGTTGCTAACATAATGTTTGAGATATATTTTGTTTTCTCAGGCTATAAGTTAGTTTTCTCTATCATTAAGTGTTTAATTAAACAGAAAGTATAATAAAAAGTATGATATACTGCTTTGTATGCCCAACGAAATCTCAACTGTGTTTACACGACACACACATGCATGCGCGCGCGCAGTACATTTTAACGTATCACACGGATTTAATATAATGTTATCTTTTATTAAATCTTTTTTTTCGTTTAATATAATCAAAATAGAGGTTTGTTGTTATAATTTAATGCATTAAAATCGTCTAATATAATCGTATCTCAAATTTTGCTGTATTTAAATATTCCTTACGTGATGTTTAAAAATTTGAGAGATAGATGATGAGAAAGCAGATTGTTGTAGAAAAAAAAATCAGAAAAAGAATATAGAGACACGAAGTAATTCTAAGTATGTAGTTGTCCTTTTGCATTTTACAGTGCAGTAGCCGAAGAAACTCATCTTGGAATTAACTATGTAGTTTGATAATAATACCCACTCAAAAGTGTTCCTATCCTACAATGTACTGGAAACGAACTTCAAAACGTAGATGAAATATCATTTAAAACAAACATAATTAAATACAAACAGATCAGATCATTTTAAATATTGTGTGGTCAAGAATATTTTATTTTAGAAAATCATGTAAATTTAGTCACACGTTAAATATACAGTAAATGATTTTGACACGCAGTTGCTTTATCTGGCAATGTTTATACAAACATGAAAACTAATTTATCAAATGGCATAGTCTTTATCTTCGGTCGTCCTCCAGCTATGCATATAATGCAATAAAGTAATATAAAACAAAAAACGTTGAGCATCTATGTAGTAAATTTGTATGTTTATTAATTTCAAAACACGTACACAGAACAACGCGATAAATTATGAACAAGAAATCGTAATAATATATTAAATTCTTAAAGTAAAAAACACACATTGCAAATTTTGCCTTTTCACTTCGTCATTTGGTAATCGCTAAATGTCCGTCCGTTTTCGACCCTGACCCTCTCGCACGAATCTATCTCGAATTTGACTCGCGTGATCTCCTGTACATCTGTATTCTACATGCATACAATCACACTAGACTCCACTCACACCACATCTATTATTTCTTCATAAAACGAAAGAAGCTTTTGGGACTACCGAATGTATTGTAGTTTTGAGTCGTTCTGAAATTTACCTTACGGGAGATTTAAGCCAAACGAATGTAGCAGTTGGGGCCGAAAATTAAATAAAACAAAAATGCAAGATATAGACCGTTACTGAAAATAGACATAATAAAAATTGAATAATCGTTTTATTTCCCAAAATGTATTTCGGCTATTCTATCCTGATGAATAAAGTATTTATTTGCTTAACAGGTTGACTACTATGTCAGTTACTCTGAATTTTCCGTTCAGGCCGAGTCAATCATTATTGACGAACAGTACAAAATACGATATAAAACTAAAAAAAATACATTACTTTTATAAATTTTAAGATACTCCGTTAAAGTACTTAAATATTTCTCATCAAGCATCTTTAATGGATTTTATTGAAACATTGTAAATAGACATACTTCTAGTATAATAAGACACAATAGCCTTAATATGTTTACACACTTGCATCGAGTAAGTTTCAGTCGTAGAAATCTGCTTGGCATTGCTGTACCACAATACCAGCGCACTTCTAAACAGCACGCGTGGCCTAACGGAGATTTCCTTGTAAATGCGCGTGGCAGTCAACGTATTAATTCATGAAGAACGGAGCAGAGTAAATCTTAATGCTAAAAGTTAAGTTGTGACAGCTGGCACAAGGGGCGTTTGTATGTTTGTGCGACGCGTGGTGTTGTCAGATCGTCCCGATTGTCCTTGAAATAGTCACGCAGATCACTAGGTTGCTTGGGGAAAGATGGTAAGGTCAGACCAAGAGCTGATGCAATCTCCATGAAGTGTACAGTACTTGCACGCATGTTTTCACGGCGGTCGTACTTTCATCTCTGTGTCGAGGGCACGTTTTGGTAATGAAATCTTAATAGCAGCATTGTGGACTCTCACGCGCAACATCATTCCTTTTTGCAAAGATAATCCCGTTATAATTACAACATCGAGATTGTTATGACTATTTTTTCAACCTAACTAGTTCAATGTGTTTGACGTGTATACACGTCAGACCAAATCTCTATTGCGGTGCGGTCGACGTGTATATGCGTCATGTAAAATAAAAAATTACTATTTACTATAAAAACTGGTAATTTCAGTAATATATAATAAGCATATTATTTGGTGGTACTTTTCCTTTATATTACCAATATAATTGCTATGTATTTTATATGGAGGTGAGTGGCGAGTGGCTCACGGCTCGAAACTAATTACATACGTAAGCTGCGACTTGAACATATAAAATAAAAATAACGGAAAATTAAATTAACTGAACTTTTTACTAAATTGTGTTGAGAAAATTGTTGAGAAATATGCAATTCAGTGAACACAAATTTCTCAAATTAGTCGGTTATCTACATTCATAAAATCGACAGGGCTCATCGGAAAATATATCGACACATCTATTTGCTTGTTTCAGAATGACATAATGATTCCTTTTGGATTATATATTGAACGTGATTCGTGAAAAATTTCGATAATTGTAAAAAAAGAGTACATTTCACTGATTTCGATGACCGTTGAATATCTTACAAAGAAGAATATTTTGTATAGGTAACATGCATAGGAAAAAATTATTCAAAGTTTTATCTGTTATAACATATTTAAAGATCTTTAAAATCGGTAGCGTGTTTCCTTTGATATGTAATTACTAAAAGTCCCAACAATACAAAAAAAAACACATTTCTTCTTTAAAAGTATTGCTTATCAGACGCAATTAGTTATAATCTTAATATTAGGATTTCTTTACATTATCGCGCAAAGCATTGAGTTGCATGGCGAAAATGCTAAGATTAGGCTAATTGACGTTGCATCCTTACAAGAATGTCAGTGTGTAAATGTATATTTTTTATGGTAATAGTAATTTAAGAATGGAAGCCTCTGCTGTGATATTTACCAATTGTAACGAATAAATTGAGTAAGCTAATAAATTGGTATCCATCACAAGCATAACCATGTCTATAAATATAAATCGTCAGCCAGTTACAAGGAAAAATACGTCTAAATAGTTTATGCGTAATTCCAAAAGAAAAAGTAAAAGAAAAGATAAAAAAAGCTTCCACAATAAAATGAGCATCTGAGATTGTATATCTTTAGGTTTTGAATGTTTCTTACAGCTTTTTCACATTAAATCCACTTTTTAGCAAAACAAAATCACCCTTTTACAAAACAAATTCACACTTTTGCATAAAAAATTCACTCGTTTGCAAATAAAATTCCATTTCATACGAGTAAATTTGTTTTGCAAAAAGGTCAATTTAATTTGAGAAGCCTCTACTCTGCCAGAACAGTTGCCAAATCTAAGCGTTTCGTTACTCGAATACGTCGAACCACCAATTTTTTTTTTCCCACATTTGCATGTCCTTTTCGAGAAATTGGCTGGGTATCTACGGTTGCTATAATTACGACTGCCTTTGCTACAGATACTATTACGCTGCTCAATTTCATTGAAATCGGAGAGGGCCGTAGTTGAGATACCTTTCGTCAGTTGAGACCACCTCTCAGAAGTCAACTGTTAATATTCGGACCATAGTCGTTGCTTTGCATTTCGCGGTGTATTAGCCGAGGGCCCGAATTATCCTGCGAAGATTTGCAGCGAGTTAATGGCTGGCCCTAAGTCATCCGCATGAGAAAGCGCTGCGAGAATTTCGCGTGCGCCTAATAGTAGACGAGACGAGCGAGGAATGCGCCGAGGAGCGGCTCTCCTACGGTAGACATGGAGATATGCAAGGTACGTGTAAGCCGACAGCCTTGCCCCAACATTGCGTGATACCCCCGTCGAAAATATCGGGAGTTTGGGGGGAGAAAGGGAAAATGTGAAAATTCATGGTTTGGGAAATCGTCATTAAAGTTGGAAAACGTGAAGATAGCAAGGGCGAGTTCCCAATGCAAGGAACAAATTATACGTTTCTTTCGTTTAATTACATGGCTTTCTAATAGGTTTTTAAACTTTACTTTTACGGTTTAAAGTTATATACTAATAACATATTATTTCTGTATACTTCTGTACGTTGCATTTACACGTTCCGTGTCGGACCGATTTTTCGTTACTTTTGGGTCTATTTTTTATTTTTGGTCAAGCTATGCGGGGTGTACCTTCCCACGTTCTTACAATCAGCTTCTAACATATGTTTTACGATTTTTATATTTGCTAAGAAACAATTGCTTTTTAATCGTTCCTTTTGCAAGGAAAATTTTAAATAGCCCGAGTGGAAAGTTCAGCGTGAGGCGTATGCGCTCCACGCGGCATGGGGTGTATTAATATTTATACGTATCAAGGATTTAAGATGAGAATGTGTCCCAAAGCAATGGCAAATTCTAGTAGGTATAATCTTTAAGATAATCGATCTAATCTTGTTTTTAAACAATCCTATTCATAAATATATAATTCCCATAACGAGCAAGAAGATAGTAAGAAAAAATATATCGTGCATAATTTCAAATTATACAACTCATTAGACTTTTAATACAGTTAAAGGTTTGAGAACACGCGTTATTGTTAACTTTTTTATTCATCTCAGCTGTATATTGATTAAACACATAGCTAACTTTATACAAATTACGTGCAATTTATAGGCCGCTTGAGACAAATATCCATTTAATCATTTTATCATCTTGTTATTCATGCTTGAAGCAGTGATAAGCGGTTAACGTGTTTTTTGTATCCGACATTCGGCTTTGCTCTTCCAAGCTCCTTATATGCCTTTGGGGAGATATGTCGAAGGGATTACGAAGACGTGAGTGGATAGGCGGCTCGTTCGACTTATCCGTTCAGAACCAGCAGGTTGTGGATTCACACGAAGGGGATTCCAAAATCGTGATCTTCTTATCCCATTAGTGCTGCTCCTCTGTATCCTAAGTCCAAAACGGTCAAAAGATGAAAGTAGGTTTAAGCAGCCTTCTGTAAGATTTGGTATTATTACAGCCGTCGAAAGACGGGTAAGCAATACACATTTTACTTTTACATGATAAATGCTCTTTTGACAACAATCGTGGGAACCATCGCGTGTATAGAAGAGTACCGTATCAAACTCATAAAAGCCAAACAAATGTAATTGAATGAAACGATTATGACCTGTTCAAAGAAACATATCGAAGTTTATGTTAAAATATTTCTCTAGTTTTACGGTACTCTTGTGTTTTTTTTGCTTCACTGATAAATGATTTTATTTCCTTTTATTTTTTCTTGCTATTTTTTTCCATTAAACGGTAAAACCGATTTAATTTTTAACGGATAAAAAGAGATATAATCTTAAATGGGATGCGGGAATGTCTCTGTATTTGCATTGTATTTCAACCGCATTCTGACAACTGAGAGAATTTTTGATGTTCAGTCAAACGTTTAGGGAATGAATTGATAAATCGATTTGCAAGAACTTGAAAAATAATATGTCAAGTAAAACTTATTCTTTACTTATGTTTAATCGCCTGTCAATGTTCTACCATTAATTAAAAATGGTGGATTTGTTTTATCAATGAACGTAATGTAATGTTTAAAAGCGAAATTTCTTTTTAGTGAATAGATTCCATCATATAATTTTCTTATCTTTATTACATTAAAACTGCTTATATCTTAAAAATTATAGGAGAATATGTCGTGGGATTTCGTGCATTTATCGGTCGGAAGAGTCGAACGAGCAAAATTCTTGCAGGAAAAAAATGATTGTAAATATATAAAGTGATTTTTGTTGCATATCTTTGTAATTTCAAGTTTCTTATAAAAACTTTTGTGAAGTTCTACACGTCACTGAATGTCACGGAGCAATTATGCTAATCGCTAAGTATGCGTATGATTATGAGTTAAACATTCGAAAGATCATGTATGATTGTTTATCAGGATTATCTTTTAACAGAATTTAATAAAAAAATTTGTTAATAAACTGTGATAAATAAGGCTTACATTTTGTATGTCAATTTGAAAATGAAACGGTTAGATGTTCCTTTTTATCCTATTTATCTATATAATATTTTTAGTTCTCTATTGAAAAACTTACAGAAACTTTCAAGAATCTAGTCCGTGATTTCAATTACAGATTTGTCGTAAATCTCGATTCATGTCATAATTCTTTATCGATCGACTACTGGGAGGTACGTGAAAGAGGTTTTGCCGTTGGCCAGGATTATTTATTTGGCAAAAAGGTTTTATAAGTCGTCAGACTTCGGTTGCGTACAAAGAACCTTGAACGACCGACCAGGCACATGGATCGGCTACCAACCTAGACAGACGATAACCAGGTACCATCAGTAATGTAGCTGGAAAAGTTAGGCGCCTCAGGCAAATTTCCTCCACGCTCGTTTTATCTTTGGGAATTTATTTGAAAAATGAACTTTGCGTATCTTTCGTGAACCTACGTGTCGTACTTATCTTCGACTTGCAACATTTCGAGTAGCGATAGATCATCGTTCAATAAACTAGATCGGATATTTTCTTATGAATCCCATACATGAGTCAAGATCGATCGGATAATTTTCCCATTTTATTATTTTTTAGATATTTTTTTTATACAATCCGTTACTTCTTATTCGAAAAAGAAAGCTTGCCACTAGTATCGATCACAATCGTATTTAACTTATATTTGCGGTGTACTTATATTTGACAAATACTTAAAAAAAAATGCGAAACACAAAACATCCACGATCCGTCTCACAAGCTAAAAACAACTAAAGGTGAATCACTCGTATTATCTCTTACAATATACGCGAAATATTTCATTTCGACGCATAAAATGTTTATAAACAATATCTTTCCAGCGAAAAATATTCAATTTTACATATACTTCTCAAAAACGGCAAAGACCAGTAGTCATTCATTAACCGCGATAACAAACGAAAAGCTCATCGACGATCGCATCCTTTATACTTAGCTTTATATTTTCATAAATGATCGTTGTAATACATTTACTATTGTATTTCCATAATTGACGTCCTTACGCGCGGCCGTGGAAGACGGGCCGATTGAAATCGCCGATTGTAAATAACGATTCTTTCTGCATTCCGCAGAACTGCCGGTCGAAAGGCAGCGTTCGTGTATCGACATTCCTTGGCCGCGGGTATGCTTCATGCACGCGATACTTATACACCATCGATCGGCGGCAATCGACCGTTTTATTGGCCTGTACGCTAACGATAAACACAAAAAACAAAGACGCAGCCGAGGTACTTAACGATGTAGTTAGGACAAAGTGCTACACGGACCCGCCGAAGTGCTGCATAACGCGTGGAACATTGGGCCCGATTTAAAAGGAAATAAATGGGAAATACATATTGCTGCTTGTACTTCATCATCCGAGAGACTAAATTCTGCCGGCTTCGAATACCTTCTCTCCCATGTCGGAAAGATACACGCTGGATAGGGCCTTTCAATTAACCGTGCGCTCTGCACCATTCATGATTAAAACAGGCAACAGCTGTTTCCGTGGCCGGACAACAGGTAAGGTGAAATAATGGAGGTCGTTACCTCCGAAATGGGAAGAATTACACGAGAGAGATGCATTACCTCTGACGTATTACGTAAGTTTTCAGCAAGAATATTTTCATTGTACTTGTAGGTACAGGTTTTTCAATTTACATTCACCCTTTTGCGAATCGAGTACTTTTACGTATATCTGTACTATATTTCAAAAAAACATCGTATGATGTTAATTAAGGAAGTGAGGAATGATAAATTTTATTGTAATTCATACGATTACGTAATTACATATGGAGATGAAGGTATGTGTGAAAACTGCGTGCAGATATTCAGTAATTCAATAATAATGATAATTCAAGGAGGAGAACCGTTTCTAGATTAGGTGATATGTACTGTATACATTGCACTATTGTAACGTGCAAAGTGCAAACGAGTTTCTGCTACTTAGTGAAAAGCCAAAGTAGTAGCGCGTGACATTTTGTCGAAAAAAAAGTGATGGGGATAAGGACGATTACTCTGTAGACCAGGTTTGTTCAACCCGCGGGACATATCGGACCTAGCAAGGTTATGAATGCGATTCAACGACAATCATAAACTTTCAAATTATGTGACGTTGTGACAAAAAATGCGATTAATAATACTAGAAACATAATTTTTACATGCAATTAATTCATAAGTGATGAATTTTTTAATTGAATTCGTTCTTCAGCAATGAAAGATTCATAAAATCCATTTCAAATATATGTGTTTATTAAAAATTTGGATGAATATCTTAAGCACTTAGTGAGAATTGCAACTATTTCCATCGAATCAATATCAAAGCAATAGTGCCTGAAACAAAAATGTCTAACATTTTCCTTATTTCATGATAATATCCTGTCTTTCATGTTCACAAGAAAAATGATTATATTAAAATTATACTTCAGTAAGTTTTTATTATAAAGATTTTATCTGCCCTAGCAAGTCATGAGTTTTACATTTTAATACGGTTTAAAACTAACATTTATGCATCTAAAAACTCTTTAGATTAAAATAGATTTGTAATTTGATGCAGCTGTTGGTATTACCATATACCTTAAACCCCTGCAGATAGTGATATTTATTATTCATTCGTGTATCGGGAAAAAATATACCGTTGAAAGGATTATCAGAAACATTTTGCATATTCATATTTTTGCGCGTATTAATCTTTGTCATCTGTATACATATTTATAAAGAAAATAATCCTTTGTACTGTACTTAATAGAACACTGCATTGCCAATGAATCTCACCAAGTTTAGCATTCTTTTATTATAAAAGCATTTTTATTAGAAAAACTTATAGCTTGTCCGCTTTAACAAAATTACGTTATATCGTTAAAGGAGCATAAATAATCAGCTTTTATATTTGTGAGACATATTCAACGAGAAATGGTATGTTAAATGTACCGCATATAACTGTACAATTTTGTTTAAATCGATGCTTTTGGATCGAATGTCGTTTCTTATTATAGGAGATGAAGAGTGAAACTGCCGCAAGCTATATAAATCACTGGGTACAAGGTCTGATAATGAAATTTACGAATCAAGGCTAGAACATGAATTTCAATTTTTTATGACTGAGGTATATGTAACATCTTGTATGCTTTTGTGAGTATCTTGAACAACTAAAATTTTTGCTTGAGTAAACAAATATTTTTAAATTGCATATCCGTATTTAAGATAAATCTTATCTTGTCAGAGTTTCGAAAAGATGCAAGGATCGAGTTCTATTTGCAAAACTCTCCGCAGAATCTTACAGAATATTAAAAACTGTCAACAGCTACTTACACAGTAGCAGGTATGGAAGGATGTCAAAATCTTGTATTCGTTACCAACTTTTAAAGTCGACGACTTTTAGGATGATATCAATCAAAGTTGTCAATTTCACGCCAATCAAATTTTCATAAAGTATTATATACGTATTTGTGCTTTCGTAGATATTTTAAATCGATATCTATAGTTTTGTAAAATTGTAAAAGACACATCCACTATTTTTCTGTACCTGTATCTTTGCTATTGCTTGATAATAAAGTGAATTTCGTAGGCTAAAAATATGAAATACTGACAAGCATTCACGCGATATCAGTTTAAACGGTAACATCGGATTAGATCGAGCTAGAGTTTGTTATTTGGCATGCATGTGTTTACTTATTGCAGTAGTTTGAGAACTTTGTTATCAGACTTTTTACATTCAAATCAGTGGGAATATCAACGCTGGTATGCACAGCTACCTTGAAACGATGATTGGTTGTATAAAATTCGCTCTTATGAGGACATTGAGTACCATGTATTAACATGTATGAAAATACATTTATAAAATAATTATAAATATACTTTTATGAATTTACATTTATATAAAATTCAGAGTGTTTACACTAAGGCCGTAAAAATATACAAAATTCTTAATAAGGAGAATAGGAATCATTATAAGAGTTTAAAATATTTCGAAGAATATTCCAGAATAATTTTTTTATACTTATACAGATTTTTTAAACGAATTTTACTCTTTCACACACACACACACACACACACACA